>JAUKPP010262495.1:0-21810 GCA_032273245.1 Phyllaplysia taylori
AGCCTGAAGTGTACATGTTTAACTCTATGTATTTGTATTATGGGCCAATGGCCTACGAATACTGAATAAAAATCATTTATTCATTCATTCATCAACACAGCAAGCACCCCCTGCTCCCTCCACTGAACACACACAAAAAGAGAAAACTCCAACAACAACAATAGCAGCAAACAAACCCCAAACAAAAACAACCAACCACTCTCCCCAAAAAACAGAAAGCAAACAATTGAAATATCAGGTTCAAAAGCAGAGCTAAATTGTTTATTGATTTTACGTGCATAAATTGGGTTGTTCTGTTCAACAATATGAATTGGTATCAGCGCCAAAAGAAGAATAACATTCCACATTTAACATACATGTACCAATAAAGAAATAAAACAAATGAACGCAAAGAGAAAAAAAATCAATTTGTTTAATTAAAATAAAACAATCCTACCAATGCTGGTTGGTGTTCGTTTTCCTTAAATTCCTCTGTCCCCTTTCATGAAGAGATGTAGTAGTCAGGGGAGTACACATCCATATAGACATAATATATATATGAAATGCTGTGTTCTTGTCATTGTTCAACAGCATGTTGTGCAGAATCAAGCAGTGTAAAGGCAGGATTAACTATGCATACATTTTCTAAGGTAATCCTAGATAAGCATTTAAAAACAATTTCTGAGGTGATAGGCACAAAACTTTCAAAGCTGTAGCAAATCATAGTGAAGCACAAGTTAGCATGGTAAAGTTTCTTAAAACTTGCATGCACAAGTTAAAAAGTAAGATGGCTTATAGGATGGCAGACAGGGCAATGTAATACATAAGATAGTTATGTAAGAATAATAAAGTTGCTGCATAAAATCTACCTAAAGGGACCAATTTCCAATAATAAATTTTGCAGCGGTATTTTTTGTCATTTCAAAAGTTGTAAACAAATATAAAATACAAAGAATCTATGCATTCAAAATCTTGAAGCTAATGGTACTGCAAAAAGAAGACAGACTGTTACTAAACTGTTAGATAAATATCTGTGTCAATGTAAAGTTTTAGAATACTGCTGGTCTGTAAGGATTATGCATGGACTTCACCAAAGCAAACGGGCAAAGTAGCAATCAGGGCAAACCTTGCTGGTGGCCAATGTTTTCAAGGACATGCTATTGTTGCCGATGCAGCATGCAGTGATTACGGACACAGTAAATAAAAAGAGTAGATAAAGAGAGAGAGGGAAAGAGGAGATGTAAAAAGAGAAAGGAAGCAAGAAAGAAAGAGGGAGAGGGGAGGAAGTGAAAGGAAAAGAGAGTGGGAGAGGGGGAGAGAGAGAGAGAGAGAGAGAGAGAGGGAGACATAGACAAAAAGATATGGAGTGATTGAAGGAGTGTTTAAAACAGAAATATACGCCTACTGACCCGTAAATTTCTGCAAATGCATGAAAAGGAATCATTTCACCGCAATTGGATGCAAGCAGAACTGCTTTTAAATGAAGACAGGTTGTCATAGTAGACATAGTCAAAGAAAAGGAAAAATTAACAAGAGTTAGCAACAATAACAATCATCCAATGAACATTTTCTAGCCAAAAGAAGTAGGCCTAGATCTACATGTAGTTGTTTCACATAACAATGAACATGATGATAAGTGACCCTATTCAATCAAGTACATGTAGTTAACTAGAAGACTGAGTGTGCAGAGTGTGTGAGGGTAGACCTCAAGATGTTTTCTGGAGGAATGAGTGTGGTTACAGAGAAAGGAGAGAGCATTGACAAGACTACTTGTCTGTTTTGTAGAGGTTTTAAAGCACTGTCAACACATTGCGGTCATTTTTGTGCCAGGAAGTACATGTAGATAAGGACAACAGCAACATTTATACAAAAAAAAAAGTAGAAGGACCAGATGATACCAGGGTGCCAGCAAAGACCCATCTTGACAAGATTAAGGCGTTTTTCAAAGTAGAGTAGGCCTACATGCATCTTCATGTCCAGAAGAAATGCTAAGGATGTCTTGGCACTAGTGATGATAAAAAGCGTTGCTCTAAAACAAGATCACTTTTCTGGCATAACACTGTTGAGAGGGGAAAACACAATCTGGGGTCTTTTCCTATCAACACATCATAATTTCAAGCTGACCTCCAGAAGCAAAGCTAGATGTGCACATATATATAATTTGGCAGGTTTAAGTACATGCTACCAAATTACCAAAAAAAATGGATCTTATAATACTGCAATGGAGAACACCGCCCCAGTATGGCAGAAGTTTGGGTTAGAATATTGTTAAATGATTACATCAAAGCAATAAAATCAAACAAGCCCTCTCATGGATAACACAGGGTATCCAAATTTAGGGCACTTGGTATTTGATGTATAATATGAAGCATCATAGTCATAATCAAACAAAACCTCTCCGAGAAAACCAGATCATTAATTTGTAAAACTTATTTTTTCTCTTTATGAATGATTAAAACAAGAATTACCATTCTTTAACTCATAACAAAGTATTTTCATAGCTTCCATAAATTTGTTAGAAAGTCTCCAATATATCTTGAATATTTTATTGTAAAGCCCATAGTGCCTTCTTGTGAACCAGGGATGTGCACTACACGATTGCATTTCATTATTATCATTATCATTATTTAAACAAAATTTCATGGCAACAATTTATCAGCAACACTGAAAGAAGAGATGAGAAACTCAGAGTTAGTGTTAGGTTTCCAGTGTTAGGATGCGGCCACACATCAGGTCTGCACACAGCTAGATGACGTCTCTTTACTTCAGCTTTCTTTTTCTGACAGCAGCCTATACAAGCAAAAACAAAGATCATAAAAATCAACACATGGACTTATACATGCATAGATGCATAGACTAACATGTCATTTGTCCATCCCATAAGACCACCAGAGTTTGGTGAACAAATACATGTACATTCAGAGGATAAATATGGCTGTAGGTATTGGGGGCAAAAAGTTTGTGTGGAGCATAATTTACACTTCTCTTGCCCTATGCTGAAAGGCATAGATCTCACTTAGGTTTTATTGGTTTGAGCCTGAATCTAACATTGCATATTTCTCTCACTTGAGTCCAGATCTCATATTTTATATTTCTTTTACTTGAATCTATATTTCATCCAACGACATTATGATTAAGCTCTTCCCATATAATGCTGAAGACTCAAGTTCAATCCCACGTTTGGACGATCTGCGTCTTTCTGCAGGGATTCACTTCTCTAAGCCCATTTGGTACTGATTTTAAATGACCTTGCAGTGTTGCAAGAGACATTAAACTGGTATCCAAACCAAACCTATATTTCATATTTAGCATTCTTTTATTTGAATCTGTCTTACTTAATAAGCATTTCTTTGACTTAGAGTCAAGATCTCACCTTTTGCATTTTTTTTTTTTACTTGAATCTTTTGTATTTCTTTGAATCTCACACCGTACGCATTTCTTTCATTTGAATCTACATGTACTGTATCTCACCTTATGTACTTCTTTGATCTGTATAATCAATCTATGAGACTTCAAGTTAGTCAACATTCACAAGATATCATTTGCTTGGTGTATTGCAATTAGGCTCCACTCAAAATGCAATTTTATATTTCAACAAACACTTGCTTACATAAACGTAATTTCAAACTGTGAATGTATATTTCATACATTTCTTGAAATGCTTAAATATTTTTTCAAATGTCTGGGTTTCATACCTTTCTGGCCAATATCACATAAAAATGCCCCTTGGTAAAGAGAATAATAAGCGATTGCAATATAAAACCTCATGCTGCAGTTCATATACAACTGGATTTGATGGGACTTAATAATAATTAACTTGGTTCTTTATGACACCACGATAAAATAAAAAATATATATATAATACACAATCTCACATATACCTTCAGACAGACCATAGAAAAGTTACATTTAATTACCCCCTTTGGTTAAGCAAGAGATAACCAAATCTGTACAATATAGTGAACATTATAATAAAAGTCAACAAAATGAAAGGGTAAAACTACATGATAATTGGTTGAATCACATTTCAAAACTGGAATATACATATTTCATACCACACCTTGCTATCACACTCCAAAGCACTGTCAATTAGTCTAATTAAAACACAGCAATAAAATCACATTTATGAACAGTTAAAAAACATGTTCTCGTCAGGAATCCAAAACAAATTAACTGTAAGTGAAATCGAAGAAAATGCGGCCACAACAACTCTAATTGCTACCCGGTGATCAAATCTTGACACTGAGAATAGTTTGCTTTAGGACTGCACAAGAGTGTATGAACGATTGCTTTATAGGGATGGGCATGTCGAGTCTTGGTAACAAAACAGGAGCTAGATGATATTTAGTCTATAAATTCCTAGATTTTGGAACCAAAACATGGGCTAAAAATTTTTAGAAGAATGTCCAAGGGTTTTTTGTCTCAGGACTCCAAAAACATTCCTGATAAATCCTGAGGATGGCCACCCTTCATTTAGTCCACTATCACTATCAGTCAGCCAAGTGACAAGTCCAAGTTATCTCACTAAAAAAATATGTTTGTGGAAAAAGAAAACTAATGAGAAGGTAAGAGTGAGGATTTGAATATATTAACAAACTCTTCAAACACATAAAAATCAGTCTCAGTTGGAATTAATCAAAGCAAAAAAAATAATTATTAGAAACTAACTACCGTTGACTTTTTCTACTAAATTTATTAATAAAGAAAATGAACAAGCATTTAACACTGGCCATACATAATCAGAGATTAGTACAGTTAATAATAAAACCCTGAATTTTTGTGTAATGGCCAGCAGTCTGTGCCAATAAGCATGTTATATAAAATGATTTTGAAGAATTTCTTTAGATTTGTTACTTTCAAGGATGGAAAAAAGAATTTATTCAGTATATACCCTGATAACATCCATCCCTTTATAAAGAATATATGGGAGATCAGAAAAATCAGCAAAGAAAATTCAGCAATAATCCTCACCCATTGGCAACTAAAGCAGCTGGCACACAGTACCATGACTAGGCTAAAGGAAAAACTACACAATCTCATTTAAAAGAGTAAAAACCATGCAATATAACACTGTAAGTAATATATGGTACTTGGAAGGTAAATTGGTTACATTCATACATAATGAATCCGCCACATTAGCCAAAAAGCAGTGAACCCAGCAAGAGTGGCAAGAATGCAATTCACATCTAATTTTGAAACTTTAAATTATGTAATGCAGATATGTACAGTGGGCTGAGAGTTGAAGCAACATTGTGATATTCTGCTGTTCATGCTGCTTCATTCATTTTGATTAAAGTGCACTGTGAGTTGGAGAGGAATTGAATTATATATAAATAAGTGAGGAGGAGCTTCCCATTCCACAGCCTATGAAACATCAGAACTAACTTAGACATACACTGAACAAGGCACACTGATAAGTGTGCAATTCACCATACATTGGGTGGGAAAAATTAATCATTTTGTTTCTCTTTTTACATAATCCTTAAATATTGCATTAGTCTCATTTTTGCTTCAAATGCAAACTATTGCACTTGCCCTGTTTACATGTACCACTGAACACATTCACAAAGCACTTGTTTTAAGACATGACACTACTTTCTCACAATCATGCTTTTATGAAATCCCTTGACAAGAGACATTTCATCAGTAATCCCTTATTAAATGAAATCCGAGGATGTAAAAATTATAAGAAACAGCTGCCACCAAAACAGGACCAAATAACCCCAAGAGTATCTAGCTAGCAGGGGAAAACCCTACACTTTTTGGTTAATGTCAGCCTCTCATTTTGACATGAACAGAGCAGGTGTCGGTGCACTCCATGATTGAACATTCTAAACATCTAAAACTTCTATAGAAATATTTATAAACTTCCATAAAAAGGCTTGGAAAGATTATTGAACAGGCCTGTTTCATTGATGAAAAAGAAAAGCCCAGCCATAAAAAAGCCAACAGCATGTTACCAGTGGGCTTCCAACCAAGGACTTCCATTTTCTAAGATAGAAACAGGCATTTTGCCCCATACACCGCGGCCTATCTAGTCATCACTGATTGAATTATTCATTGTAGACCACATAATGATTACCAGAGGAAACTTGAACTAGTAGAGATGATCTAAGATAGTAAAAAAAAGGGTAATGTTACAGGAGGGAAAAAAAATGGATGATGAAATTTTTTTTAAAAAGTCACAGAGAGGATAAATGAAAAACTGAAAGGAAAATATTTGCGAGGTACAAAAAGAAAACTTGGACTGAACACAAGGGGATCAACTACTAAGTTCTAAAACTGTTTGGTAAAGATATTACATATTGCCAAGACTTAAAGTATTTTTGCATACATCCCTTTCAAAGCCGCACAGCACTCTCTCCCAAGATTATGTGAATAAGCCAATCTGGTCGTTGTGTTAGCAGTTTAGTGGTAAAATTAATCTGCAAATAACGTGACTTCAAAGGACAGAAACAGCAGAGCAAGATACAAACTTATCACTCCACAGATAATAAATATGTCATATAAAATTGTATCTGCTGTAGGCATTCTCACAACCTTCAAGATATGAGCCAAAGTCATAACATGGTGCACAAACAGTAAAATTTACCAAAATAATCTTGAATGGCAAAGTTTCATATTGTTTAATATGATGCAAAAGTTGAAGATAAGCTTAGTAGATTTGACAGCGTGTTTTCATACAAAAAGCTATACAAGAAAACAGGCACAGTTTTTATTGCCCTTCTTCTGCTTGATTACAACTCAACTGATACCTTGGAAGTGATGAGTTTTGTATAGAGATGCAAGTCAGTGCTAGTAGAGTAAAAGCCTCTTTATTGCCACAATGAAATCTTATTTATATTTGACCAGATTAAAAGTAAGCAGGAGAAAATATTGAGATAAAATTTGAGTATCGGGGTTGAGTTGTGTAGAGAAAGAAGCAGCAGTGATAAGAGGAAACTCAGTAAAGATTTACCAGATTACGGAGCGGTTCAATGTCGCTACTGTGAGCTGAGCCATGTCCCTGTTGAAACATGCAGCAGACAAAACCTTTTAGTTAGGCACAGCATGGGTTATTTTTAAATGGTCCTGAAGCTTAAGTTTTGTAGGACTAAGCAAACATTAAGTCAATATATCAAAACAGTTGGGCACAAAAAACGTGCAAATGCAAATCTCAGATTTGGAGAAACCTCGGTACTTTTGCTCTAAATTAGTCTAAATTGTCTGAATTTGCTACCCCTTCATTGAGACGACTTTAAAGCTTCATTTCCATAAAATTAGGGAAACTGCAATTTGGTTGAGGTTTGTAGCTTTTATTTCTAGTAGTAGTAGTAGTTCTGAGTTTTCCAAACCCTAGCAACAAACACTGAATCTTCCATGCAAAATTGACTTTGATGTCTAACCGACACTTTTCATCATCAAATCACACATGAGGAGACAAGAATTTGGTGATGCAGTGTGACTAATACATCATTGCGTTGAAGAAAACACATCCAAAGAGTTAATCAAATGGATACAAGATGACAGCGAGGAGAAAATAATCACAGCCTCCCAGTCAAAGGGTTCTCTTACAGGATTTTATAAACATGGTATGGACATAGTCACAATCCTTTTATTTCTTCATTTCTTCTTCTTCATGAAATTCTTGAAATGAGAACTGATTGTTCGGATTATCTGGGTAAATGAAAAATGTTTTGCAGGGCACACAAATTCCTCTCTAAAAACTGGCTGAACTACAATTCTACTCTGATCAGTATTGGACTGGCATGATGGGCATGTCGAGTCTTGGTAACAAAACAGGAGCTAGATGATATTTAGTCTATAAATTCCTAGATTTTGGAACCAAAACATGGGCTAAAAATTTTTAGAAGAATGTCCAAGGGTTTTTTGTCTCAGGACTCCAAAAACATTCCTGATAAATCCTGAGGATGGCCACCCTTCATTTAGTCCACTATCACTATCAGTCAGCCAAGTGACAAGTCCAAGTTATCTCACTAAAAAAATATGTTTGTGGAAAAAGAAAACTAATGAGAAGGTAAGAGTGAGGATTTGAATATATTAACAAACTCTTCAAACACATAAAAATCAGTCTCAGTTGGAATTAATCAAAGCAAAAAAAATAATTATTAGAAACTAACTACCGTTGACTTTTTCTACTAAATTTATTAATAAAGAAAATGAACAAGCATTTAACACTGGCCATACATAATCAGAGATTAGTACAGTTAATAATAAAACCCTGAATTTTTGTGTAATGGCCAGCAGTCTGTGCCAATAAGCATGTTATATAAAATGATTTTGAAGAATTTCTTTAGATTTGTTACTTTCAAGGATGGAAAAAAGAATTTATTCAGTATATACCCTGATAACATCCATCCCTTTATAAAGAATATATGGGAGATCAGAAAAATCAGCAAAGAAAATTCAGCAATAATCCTCACCCATTGGCAACTAAAGCAGCTGGCACACAGTACCATGACTAGGCTAAAGGAAAAACTACACAATCTCATTTAAAAGAGTAAAAACCATGCAATATAACACTGTAAGTAATATATGGTACTTGGAAGGTAAATTGGTTACATTCATACATAATGAATCCGCCACATTAGCCAAAAAGCAGTGAACCCAGCAAGAGTGGCAAGAATGCAATTCACATCTAATTTTGAAACTTTAAATTATGTAATGCAGATATGTACAGTGGGCTGAGAGTTGAAGCAACATTGTGATATTCTGCTGTTCATGCTGCTTCATTCATTTTGATTAAAGTGCACTGTGAGTTGGAGAGGAATTGAATTATATATAAATAAGTGAGGAGGAGCTTCCCATTCCACAGCCTATGAAACATCAGAACTAACTTAGACATACACTGAACAAGGCACACTGATAAGTGTGCAATTCACCATACATTGGGTGGGAAAAATTAATCATTTTGTTTCTCTTTTTACATAATCCTTAAATATTGCATTAGTCTCATTTTTGCTTCAAATGCAAACTATTGCACTTGCCCTGTTTACATGTACCACTGAACACATTCACAAAGCACTTGTTTTAAGACATGACACTACTTTCTCACAATCATGCTTTTATGAAATCCCTTGACAAGAGACATTTCATCAGTAATCCCTTATTAAATGAAATCCGAGGATGTAAAAATTATAAGAAACAGCTGCCACCAAAACAGGACCAAATAACCCCAAGAGTATCTAGCTAGCAGGGGAAAACCCTACACTTTTTGGTTAATGTCAGCCTCTCATTTTGACATGAACAGAGCAGGTGTCGGTGCACTCCATGATTGAACATTCTAAACATCTAAAACTTCTATAGAAATATTTATAAACTTCCATAAAAAGGCTTGGAAAGATTATTGAACAGGCCTGTTTCATTGATGAAAAAGAAAAGCCCAGCCATAAAAAAGCCAACAGCATGTTACCAGTGGGCTTCCAACCAAGGACTTCCATTTTCTAAGATAGAAACAGGCATTTTGCCCCATACACCGCGGCCTATCTAGTCATCACTGATTGAATTATTCATTGTAGACCACATAATGATTACCAGAGGAAACTTGAACTAGTAGAGATGATCTAAGATAGTAAAAAAAAGGGTAATGTTACAGGAGGGAAAAAAAATGGATGATGAAATTTTTTTTAAAAAGTCACAGAGAGGATAAATGAAAAACTGAAAGGAAAATATTTGCGAGGTACAAAAAGAAAACTTGGACTGAACACAAGGGGATCAACTACTAAGTTCTAAAACTGTTTGGTAAAGATATTACATATTGCCAAGACTTAAAGTATTTTTGCATACATCCCTTTCAAAGCCGCACAGCACTCTCTCCCAAGATTATGTGAATAAGCCAATCTGGTCGTTGTGTTAGCAGTTTAGTGGTAAAATTAATCTGCAAATAACGTGACTTCAAAGGACAGAAACAGCAGAGCAAGATACAAACTTATCACTCCACAGATAATAAATATGTCATATAAAATTGTATCTGCTGTAGGCATTCTCACAACCTTCAAGATATGAGCCAAAGTCATAACATGGTGCACAAACAGTAAAATTTACCAAAATAATCTTGAATGGCAAAGTTTCATATTGTTTAATATGATGCAAAAGTTGAAGATAAGCTTAGTAGATTTGACAGCGTGTTTTCATACAAAAAGCTATACAAGAAAACAGGCACAGTTTTTATTGCCCTTCTTCTGCTTGATTACAACTCAACTGATACCTTGGAAGTGATGAGTTTTGTATAGAGATGCAAGTCAGTGCTAGTAGAGTAAAAGCCTCTTTATTGCCACAATGAAATCTTATTTATATTTGACCAGATTAAAAGTAAGCAGGAGAAAATATTGAGATAAAATTTGAGTATCGGGGTTGAGTTGTGTAGAGAAAGAAGCAGCAGTGATAAGAGGAAACTCAGTAAAGATTTACCAGATTACGGAGCGGTTCAATGTCGCTACTGTGAGCTGAGCCATGTCCCTGTTGAAACATGCAGCAGACAAAACCTTTTAGTTAGGCACAGCATGGGTTATTTTTAAATGGTCCTGAAGCTTAAGTTTTGTAGGACTAAGCAAACATTAAGTCAATATATCAAAACAGTTGGGCACAAAAAACGTGCAAATGCAAATCTCAGATTTGGAGAAACCTCGGTACTTTTGCTCTAAATTAGTCTAAATTGTCTGAATTTGCTACCCCTTCATTGAGACGACTTTAAAGCTTCATTTCCATAAAATTAGGGAAACTGCAATTTGGTTGAGGTTTGTAGCTTTTATTTCTAGTAGTAGTAGTAGTTCTGAGTTTTCCAAACCCTAGCAACAAACACTGAATCTTCCATGCAAAATTGACTTTGATGTCTAACCGACACTTTTCATCATCAAATCACACATGAGGAGACAAGAATTTGGTGATGCAGTGTGACTAATACATCATTGCGTTGAAGAAAACACATCCAAAGAGTTAATCAAATGGATACAAGATGACAGCGAGGAGAAAATAATCACAGCCTCCCAGTCAAAGGGTTCTCTTACAGGATTTTATAAACATGGTATGGACATAGTCACAATCCTTTTATTTCTTCATTTCTTCTTCTTCATGAAATTCTTGAAATGAGAACTGATTGTTCGGATTATCTGGGTAAATGAAAAATGTTTTGCAGGGCACACAAATTCCTCTCTAAAAACTGGCTGAACTACAATTCTACTCTGATCAGTATTGGACTGGCATGAAAGATGACAATACATTCATCATCTAAGCAGAAGGCATACAAAGATAATACTGTAGGAAGGACAAAGCATACACGAAGATGAGTTATGATAAGAAAAGACGAAATGAGATGTGGATTTAGCTAAAATGTTGGCAAATATAAGACAGGTAAACTATTGTGCTCATTTGAACAAAATTTCTATTGGCCAGACTCTAAACTACTTCATAGGAGATAGTAGCACCAGGGGCTTCTGTAGATGTCGTTCTGCAGCAGTAAGTTGTCTGGGATTGGTATGGTGTTGAGTGCACAATGAGATGAGAAAGATGTTTCTTTGATCAAGTAGACACAGTCAATGTCTATTCTTAGTGAGGATAGAGATAAAAGTGGAGGACAAGGGAGGGGGAGAAAAGAGGGGAAAGGAAAATTAGCATGCATACATACATATGATTTATATTAAAACATTACTTTAACGTCATTCTGTTGTCCTCTCTATATATGACATGATACAGAGAAAGGAGTGAACATACAAGACAGGCCTGCAACTACCAAATTAAAGAGAACAATGAGGCTGAGAAAAAGGACAGTAGCCTGCCACAAAACAATGTGTGTTGACACTCCATGAAATAAGGCGCTTGTCAGAACAAAAGGAGCAGTATTATCAGCATTTTTCTGACTGTAAAGCATTTTAAAATGTGAAAGGTTTTTGTGTTTAAACAAACCCTCTATCTTCAACATAAAAAAACACATTGGCTAGTGAATTGTAGTATAATACATTAATTGAATGAGGGCTGAACTTAAACAAACATTTTCTGACTAGTTTTCCTTCTAGACCTACTGAAAGAAGGCGACTTAAATTTTCCAATGTTTTAACTATCTTGACTTCTATTTAATAAAGATGAATATTTTTTTCACCACAAGCAAATAAAAATACAAGCTTCAATACGTCATTCAGTCCATTTGCCCAAAAATTGATGAGTGCCTGATTTCATTGCATGTGACACATATAATAAGATCATTCTCACACTATTAATCTTATCACAGATCAAGAGCAGATCACCCTGTCAGATCTTAAAAACATACAGAAGGAATCAGTTTTGCGCTCATCCAAAAACTGCACAACGCTCAAATAACCTGATAAATGAACAGCATTTGCATTGGTCACACATAAGCTCAACTTTATAATTTAAGTAGGACGATCAAGTAGTAAATGTAAATCACACTTATGCAAATACACATTAAAACATTTAACACAATGAGCATTAAGATCTGTGAAAAACACGTGATTGTCAAATTTCCTTACAATGCAGAAATATGTCATTGAATCTGGGTTTTTCCTCTTCTACATCTCTCTCTATTTCAAGTCAACCAGAAATTATTTTGCATTGATCCTTGTCGTTCTCGGCTTATAAACTCACTGTTAATATTCTGCAGTTTAAATTTGATTCTCCTTCGATTCAATTTCAAAGGATTTTAGAATTACATGTACCTAACAAACATTGGTAAGTAAGTTGCATGGAGAGTTAACTGAAAAGAGGAGGAGGGGGCAGGATCATGGGGTCAGCTCAAAAGATTTTTTTTTAGTTATAGAGATATCTGCACAAATGTTTTGCATAGGGGTCACTGAATACTGATTGCATTCTTCACTTCTTTCTCCTATATTTCATTGTTCTTTTTCTCGTAGACCTATCACTTTAAAATTTATGCAAACACATAGTCTTGAAATTTGTTTCATAGTTACAGGTTATATTCTCGTTATTGAATTCATTTTATTTGTGAGAATCAAGTTGTTATAGGTAAAAATGTCAAGGTTAAATTCTCATTATTGAATTTCTTTTATTTGTGAGAATCAAGACAGTGTTGGAAAAAAAGTGTAGGTTATATTCCCTTGTTGAATTCTTTTTATTTGTAAGAATTAAGATGTTGTAGGTACCGGTAAAAAAGTGAAGGCTACATTCTCGCCATTGATTCTTTTTATCTGTGAGAATCAAGATGTTGTAGGTAATAAAAAGTCAAGGTTATGTTTTCATTCTATGAATTCTTTTTATTTGTGAAAATCAAGATGTTGTACGTAAAAAAAAAAGTCAAGGTCACAACCAGAAGAGTCATCAGGCACAGTGGGAGAGAATGACAGCATTAAAATCAACAAGGAAAACTGTGCTGGAAAGAACACTGTGACATACAGCATATGTGCCACCGACATTACAGTCTGTGTGCCACTAAAATGAAATGACAGTTGCTGATGATGACATGTCAGTCAACAAGGACAAGAGTGGAAGCCCTCAAGGCTGAACTGATAGAACAAGCATCATGAGACAGAACGAAGCTCATAGAAGAGACCATAAAAATATTTTCATGTATGCAATGCAAAAATGCTTTGATCCAAATTTGTGAATGAAATGAATAATAAATATCCAATGAAAAATTGACTGTTTTTAAAACAAACCCCATTGCTCAGCAAAACTACACTTATGTTCATTATCACACCCTTCATCCATTAAGGAGAATGGTTAAATGCCTGTATCGATGTACTTCAGTCTATGTTTGCCATATAACTATCCATTGCATACAAAAAGAAGATAATCATATGTTCATCATCAAACACTTTCCTGAGATGAAGGAAGTGCTTCAATCCATAGAACCTCTGAACTCCTGCCTATGCTTACCACACAACTACCAACTGCATACGTAAAAAGTTATCTATATGACATTCATTTTCAAACTCTTTCTAACGCTGAAGGAAATCTTCAGTCCATATGTCTTTGAACTGAACCCCAGTCTGCGTTCATCACACAATTTTCTTGAAAGTAAAAATCAGAAAATTCATTGAACAAGATGGAGCACAAAGTGGAAAATGTTTTCATCGAGTTGTCATGTTAAGAATGGTCAAGATCAGATGGCATTTTGTATTCTCATTTTGACAAGATCAGGGAAAAGGATACGGTTAGGGGTGGAGAAATGACTAATTGTGAGGAGTTTCTCATAGTAGAACAATACTGTACATGCATGATATCTTCTTCAGGTTTCAAACTGGTAGAGTAGGACTAGTAGGAGTACATGGATACAAGAAGGAATATCATTATTATAAAGCAGTGACTGATGCAATGATCAGTGTTGAAGAAACCTATGAGCACACATAGACACTACCATTATAAAAAGCTAAAAATGTATATTGAGCTCTATAAAACTATAGCTTTGCAAATATCTTTCGTGAAGAACAAACTGACTTTGAACAATCATAATAAAAAATGTTTGTGTGATTGTGGGAGCCCCACAACATTGTGTATTATGGCACTTTTTTTTTCATCATGATTTCAATTTGAGCTCAACACGAGTTCCTGGCCTCGACACAAGGAATGGATACTTATTGAGCTAAATCTATGAGGTATTGATTTGTGATCGCTATAGCTATTATAAGGACCCACAGAGTGGTCTTTTGTGTATTGATCGATTCTGAATTGAAAGAGATAAAAGATGGTAGAAGACATGTTTTTATTTTATCAAATAGTCCACATACTCATATAATTAAATTTTGTCTACTGATAAAATCAACAAACTTCATGAACATATTGCTCAACATCACTAATTCGCTGAACCAGGCCCTCTATTCTGTAATGCAGAAATGATGCCAATCTTGAATTCATCAAGTGCATCTCATCACAACCCAAAACTCAATTAGATCTTGGTTTCAAAATTTGACGCCATGACTTTAAAAGGCACTCGTTTTGCTACTCCTTTTAGCAAATTACTTTTCTGTCAACATCACTTTAAAAAACAGCCAAGACAAAACTTAAATGGTTAGTAAATGATGGGAAAAAACAAGGTTAATTTCTATCTTCAGCCATCTCAGATTTAGACAGTTTAGAATTGATCAATATTACAGAAAGACTATTCAGATATGGGGCACTAAGTCCTCATACCTGGCAACTCATTGTCTTTAAAGCTGGTAATATTATAAGGGATAGCTTTAACATTAAAGTATTAAGATCACTTTTTCCAATTTCGCTGATGACAATCAACGGTTGTGTGTGGCTGTGTGAATTAGTTTCAGGGTGTGTGTGTGTGTGGTGTGTGTGTGAGTGTGTGTATGTGTGTGTGTGTGTCTGTGTGTGTGTGTGTGTGTGTGTGTGTGGTGTGTGTGTGTTTGTGTGTGTGTGTGTGTGTGTGTTTGAACATATGTGCAAGCATGTATACAGGTGCGTCTGTGTTTGTGAGAGTGCGCTGTTATGCATGTAAATATTTGTAATGTAAATGTACATGTGAGTTAAAATTATTTAAAAGGCAAAGCAAACAATATGATGTGTGTAATAAACTCTAATGTTTGAGCTAAATGCAGTATGATCTGTTTGTGGGTCAAAAAAGACATCTGTGAGTAGATATATATAGAAACTGATGTCATCACTCTTCCCATACTTGATGAAATCTAAAAATACCTTCTGAGCAATATTCATTGTAGGGTAAGGAAATACAGCTATGACAATTACAGGTAAATATCACTGAAAGTTTCCAAAATAATATTCATTGCACAGGTCAGATACTTAAGTAAACAAACTGAATCTGAGGCATGGGAGGAGACAATTCTTTGTTGCAACCAGGTAAATTGAGACTAAAACCACTGTAAATTATGGAGTTTTGCCCTAAACTACAACAGTTGCTTTAAAGTAAGTTAAAGCAGTGTTCTGCAGGTTTTCTATAGTTCTGTTTGTTTACCACCCGTATGATTTCCTTTATTCTCTTCATGAAAATTAGTTATCCATGTAGGTCCATGACATTAATCCAGAGTTACAGGCAATGATTTGAACCTGAACCTTGCACAATAGAGTACAGGTGAGACTAATCATCCTGTATAAAAAGGACCTGGAGAGGGTTTGGGTGCTAATATTCAATCATGCCTATTCCAGAAATATTAAATTTCATGTGATATGAAATGTGAGAAAATGGGACACTTAGTTCTTTGCATGAACTATGACAATTTGGCTGTTGACAAAACAAGAAAAGACCTCTCTCTGTTTTAGATACGCAGATTAACTCCAAAACTTCTCAGTGGATTCGTCTTCATTTTATCTGATTGCACATAGAGAGAAACAATCTGTCTTCTTTTCATTAGGACGAGAGTATCCTATGTCAGTGATATTTGGAAGAGCCCTGAGCTTGATTGTCTCCCATGTTGATTACACAACTCGTATCTTTTTCCACTTCGTAATACACGAGCTCGCCTTCTCTATCAGCAAAATCTGTGTTTTCACTGTCGGGGAAAGGCGTCTCACTCTCCTCAGAGGCTGGTGTCGTTTGACCTTGACCTGAGGTGCTAGCACAATGGCGACTGACGAGATCGTCAGAGAAAGAGCGCTCTTGCATAGCTAGGTGTGACGTGACCGTCACAGACTCGGTGGTGGCATTATCGGGTGTGCTCACCTCTGTGTGTGACGGGTCTACACTACTGAGTTCTGTCAGGTCTATATACGGTACCTCTTTGGTGGCTCGCACCACACGATGACAGCTCAGGTCATTTAGGTCAATTGGATCTTGGTCGTTCTCCCTGAGGATGAAAAACAAAAATGTACGTCGTTAGGAAACATTGTTGGACAAGGGATTGAGGCTTGGGGCAGTATAGTGGAGAAGGAATTCCATCTGGATTCATTTAATAAACTAAAACATAGCTGTTTAAATACAGTCGAACCTGCTCTAGCGACCACCTGTCCAAAGACGACCGCCTGTACAAACGACCACGTTTCACTTCCTCCCTTGATTTATTTCCATACAGTGACACTGTCCAAGATGACCACCTGTCCAATGTGACCATGACCACCTTTCTTTACGATCAACTGCCACAAAAACCTGCCCAAGATGACCACTAGATTCTCTTTTCACACGACACATCCACATAATTATGGACGCCTATTGCTGTGGATGAGTGATGAGCCCTTGTCCAAGCCGCCAGTACCCATTCTTTTCATCTATTCTTGTTACACAGTGTAAGCCCCTCCTACAATTTATACACTCGTTGACCAGCACTGAGCATTGGCAAGGTTAGCGCTTACCTGTGTTGGTCATTGGGTAACAACTTTTCAGCTGCGGATGAGTGTGGCGAGAGACCATCTTAATTCATTCACCTGTCGTTATTAGCCCCTCCTATAATTCGCAATACAGTGTAATTCCTGACGAACACGAAGTGAAGTGAAGGGAAAACCAGTGGTCTCTGTGTTTACCCAGTCGGTAACAACAGACTTGCCACAGAGGTGTTATTTGTTCGATGAGAGGCGACAGCACATTAAATTTCTTTATTAACCCCATGGGACTCTTTCATCTGATACATTTTGAACAACAACAAAAATAAAACACCAAGGCAACTGGTCCCCTCTCAAAAAGGAAAAAAATAACCCAAAAAATATTTTAAAATATCTCACTCGGAGATGAAAGGTTTCTTTTTTTTTTCCTTACCCCATATTCATCTAAAGGGAGGGACGGGAAAGCTTATTTTTTTTCTTTTCACTTCATATTCATTTGACCTGTACAAGACGACCTTGGACAGGTTCGACTGTACACCCAAGACAGTCTTACATAAAAAGTTGAGCTGGGTCCTGGTGTGCTGAAAAGAAGTTTTTTAACAAAGGTGCTATAAGGTGGTAACTAAAATGTACTAAAGGAAAGAGAGAAAAGGGATCCAGTGTAAGAAATCAGACAAAAATAATGAACCATTACTGAACACTTTTCAGTTGGGTTTAGTTTTAGTTTTGCACCCTTGTAACACTGTAAGAACCTTTTTAGAGGAGGGCTACAATGACCCTGCCTGTCAGGGTTGGGCTGAGAGGGACACAACATCCCAGCAGAGTCACTTGTCCAATGTAGGAATCAAACTCCCGTTGTCTGGAGATACATGCCAAGAGCCTAACCATTACACCACAGCCACTTTTTTAACACTTTGTGGTCATTCGGCTCATATATGCGCCAACCCAAATTTACCCGTCCAGCCACTCAGTGCATATAGGCACTAGGCCCGAGAAGTCCGATAGTGTCACGGCTCGCTGTGTATGACCAGAAGGGTTCTGTCTTTCCGGCCGTGTGACTACAATCTGTTAAGATTGTACCTACCTGTTGTAGATAGCAATGGCAATGCTGGCTGGGTGAGGGATGGGCAGGGGAACCTCCAGCTTGTCAAACTCTACAGGGCTGTTGTTCTCTCCTCTCACACATCTACCACGACCTCTGTACAAATACAAAATATAAGAAATCTCTAAAATATCATAATCACACACTGACCAAAAACTAAGCATATACATGTATATGTTTGCACTTGGCTTGAGTTTGTGCCATTTCAAAAGCACAATAAAAAATCAAAGCACAGTAAGCTTTTCTTTAAAATTACAATTACAAGTCACTTTGAATAATCAAATTCATCTTATTCCTTTATCTATCACTTGCAATAAAAGATCTGGCAAGCTCAGATACCTTTGTTGCAATATTGATCACGTTTGCAAATCTTTCCTACCATATTCAATTTTCTTTACCTCAACCACTAAGTAGTAGACTTATAATGAGCAAAATATATCATGTATTGCATACTGAGAGAGTCACAATGTATTTAATGGAGCGTGTCATATGGTGTATCAGTATCAATTAGGAAACAGCCTTGAGACTTCTCCATTTGCTCCAAAATGGAAAATTCCATTTTCTCTTGGGACAGTAGAATGGTAACAATTCAAAAGAAGAAAGAATACACCCCACAAGAGGACCCATTATTCACATGCATCTAAAGACAATTTCTTCAGCTTCCAAGGCATTTTTTAGAATCATAATTTTACAGGATCCACGAACACAACTGTGACCACCAGGGTAACCTACCTAGAGGGCAGGGGTCGCATACTGCCCAGATTCTGCTTTTTCTTGGGGTCAAAGTACAGCACATCTAGGTATGGGGCAGACACATTGATGTCACCTGCAATACATGACACACAAGAAACATGAAATTGACAAAAGATTGTTTTTATAACTACAAAGAAAATACTGATCTTGCATGAAGATTTTGTCACCTAATAATACCCAAATTCATTTTCATCTTGTAGAGATTATAAGGCTTGATTGACACTGTAAGGTCATCTAAAATCCAGGAAGTATAACTACAGGCAGGACAACAGTGACTTTCACAAAGAAGTCATAGGCCTAGTAGCATTTCACACTATCATGCCCACCTGGCGCCCATGAAATCAGTGGTCATCAACAAAATAGTACACCTCAATCAGCTCTTTAAACCCTCTGGATTCCAACTATTTATCCCCTTGACTTTTCTTCTATTTTCTGACTTTTTACATTAACCATTTGCCCAATTTATTATTACATAATTCCAACTGTAGAAGTGACTGCTTTGAACAATTTTGATTAAAAAAAAACTATGAACCCATAAAAGTCAAGCCATCACATCTAAAAGCAAAAGACTGCAAGGATTTGAAAGCAGTACAAAAGGATTTTGAATTCTACAAATGAATTTAAATTAGTGAATCAATCATGACCATCAACATGGGTATTTTTTTAATAAAGAACATACTCCAATAAATTCCCGAACCAAATATTTGAAGACTATCACTCACCCTCTGGAGTGTGGAGCTCTACCACAAGGTCAAGGTCATCATGGAACTCGGCAGTGGCTAACATGTCAGCATAGCGCTTCACATTCATATGGTTCACCTACATGATGGGACAAAGGATACTCCATTTGTGAAATCATTTACTTAATTTAAAATTATTTACTGAATTTCTTTAATCTTAACATCAAACACCCTACCACACAATGATGCACGAATTTATTTTGAAAAAAAATGTAAATATGATCATGAAGCACTCCTGAACAAAAGCTGAATTTTAAAAAAATCAAAGCATGTTTTCAGTTGAATGTGCCCTAGCAACCACCTGTCATACTCATCTGACTTTACCAAAATGTCAACTTGTCAACAGCAATTACTCTCTTCTTGACAATGAGTGGTTATCATGGGAATGTTTGACTGCTAAACAGAGCATAGAGAACTCACATTAACATAATTCTTCTTTTCTTTTTTTAACTATAAAAATTAAGCTAAAAAACAGGTGAAGAAATTCAACTGACAAAGAGAGTGCTTAAGAGTTAGCAAGATAAACTTTACCTTGAGCTGAAAGCAGTTGTCTGTCTCTTCTAAAGGAACGAGAAAAGATGGCGCAAAAATCTCCTTCAACTTCTTCGCAGCGAAACCTGCATTAGAAATATGAGAGTGAGAATGTTATTAATGAATCAGCAAAAACCATTAATAATGTGGTAGCATGGTCAACTGTGAATGAGTTGTTGAGGGAGTGAAAAGAGGATAGACTATCTAAAATTCATTTTTCACTTTTTTCATAAATGTAAAGAAGGAGGGCTGGGACTTGAGAAAATGATCAACTGAACTGAAACTAACTCTAGAGAGTTCAACATAAGCAGAGTCAACTGTAAAAATCAGGCATATGAATATGACTTCTAAATCTTAAGAAAAAGTGAGACAGCTTGATCTGCAAGTGGTCCACTCATCTTCCGCGCTCACTCTTGTATACAAATCAAGGTCATTGATTCTTTCTGTCACACAAGCACACACACAGACATACATACACACACAAAAAACATGCCTACAAACACACAAATGCACGGACAGATATACAGATATACAAGCTCACAACATAGCCATGAAAGATAAGACTTGTGTTCACATAATTATCAGATTTTTATGAAGTGTACTGCTAATATTGGCGAGGTTCCATCAGATAGCCGACAATATACACTCGCATGCTTTTATGTATAGTATACACTTTTTTCAGGCAGTTTTTATAAATGTGATCATTATGTAATGCACATTAAGCATTTTCTAGAAAATGGAAATGCGCAATATAAATGCTGTGTATTAATATTATTATTTAATGGCAAGAATTGTCTACTGTAGGTACCTTTGTTTATTGGCATATATAAACCTTCCACTGCTTTAGAGAAGTTAAATTGGTTATACAGAACAGAAGTGTAACAAATCTTCCAGAGCAGAGAGTAGATTTGTTTGTTTTCCTTTGCTGTACCAGACTGATACAAACTCTGATAAAAATATAAAAAAACTCTCGTGGTCTAAAGAGGTTATGGTGTTGGCCTCTCATGCCAATGGTCCCAGGTTCAACCCCGGGGCAGTGCAGGCATTTTTCTCCCCAAATTTATTTCTTCGTCTCCTCTACCTTGTCTGCTCTTTCAACTTTACTCTCTGATTCTTTCTCTGACTTGCCATCGCCATTCTCTTCCGAGTCTCCTCTCGTCTGTTATTCTGTTCCTCTTCTCTCATACCTTATCTACTCTTTCTCTCTCTCTCTCTCTCTCTCTCTGAACCAGACCCCTGATCTTAGGGTATGTACGATTAAACACCTAGAGTGGGATGCACAAAAGTATAGTAGCCACGTACTGCTTATCTCTTAGACGGTGTTTTCGTAGACGCTCCTATTTACACGGTATGTTCGAATGTACTTCCGTCGTCTCTCGTCGACCGTCTAACTATTACTAACTTTTTTGCCGAAAGAAACCGAAAACCACATTTGCGCATGCGCGAGTGGGTGTGCCATAGAGATTAGCACTTCCTATCAAAACATTATAACCGGAAATAAAGCATGCGAAGCGCAAT
>JAUKPP010262507.1:0-11757 GCA_032273245.1 Phyllaplysia taylori
TTTTATGTTACATTTGCTCTAGCTTTGTCACATTTGAACCTGTTATGTTCACATTTGACCGGAAAAAACTATAAAACTACCTACATTCAAAGAGAGACAATTCTGTCGACCTACAAAATTAGGCCTGAATTCATTAAATATCAAGTTATGGAATCATATAAAATTACTTGAAGACTAACAACATTGTTTTATTTTTTTCATTTTACTGCCCTTGCAACACTGCAAGGTCAACAGAGAGGAGGGCTTCCTTGACCCTGCCTGTCCCAGCAGACAGACAATAAAATAAATTTCCCCACATAGGGACTCAAACTCCCCGTCTTCTACTTTACTGGTGATGGGCCTAATCATTTCACCTATAACAGCTGTTAAGACCAATAAAATTATTGGAAGAAACACAGAGGATTCTGCAGTGGCTAAGGTACCGAACAAAATACAAGAACTTTTGTGGTTGCATGACATTTAAAAAATCAACATCCATCGTCCAGCACAACAAAGATCCAAGATAAAAGTGACTTAGTATTCTTGGATGAAAAAAACAAAGCAAAAAAACAACAAAACCACAACATGCTAAAAATAAAAAATATTATTCATTTACGAAAGAAATCAAACCAAATAAAACAATGAATGACTGGTTTCCACACCATGCCCTGGTGAAAACAAACAAAAGATTACAAACAGGGAAAGACAATATCTACATGATGCCTCAAGTTCCAGGGAAAATATTAACACCATGCTGTATGTAACCTTAGGAGGATCCTAAAGACATTTTAAAAGAATTATCATTATCCTATTCCCGAGAAATTTATACCTGCACATAAAAAAGACATGTGAGTATACTACAAATGGATTTCCTATCACAACAGTAACTGTGCATCCCTCCCATCATCATCAATTGTTGTTGTTGCCGATCAGGGACTTATGTGGGTTATGCACCCTTCAAGTAGTCTTAACAACCTACAGAGCCATGGCGCAGTCTCGCTCTGTACCCCGGGCGGGAGTGGAGAGCCTTAAGACCCCTCCAGACCCATAACCACCAATAAGATATGGATTTTATTGTTTGTCCTGCAACACTAAAATCAAAAGATGAGCAGAGTTTATACAGATAATAAGTGTCCACTGGCTCAATGCATATAAGACTCTCATATAAGTCTGTGCAATTCTGGACGGTAAAACATTTATAGCAGCCACAATCCAGTCCCCAGCAGACAACTAAGTTAACCACTTTCAGATCATTGAAATATTTTTAAAATCCTCAAGATAGACAAAATGTCTTTCCACTCACTTCTTACACCTATATCTATCTGTCTGAAGTATAGATTGCAGAGACCCTAGAGCTGTGTCCACATGCGAGTAGGCAATATACAGGGATGCAAACTGATCAGTCCAAAATTTACACATTTTTGCGGGCTATACAGAATTGGAAAAATACACTATTTCAATTGTAGATCAGAATGTCAGGTCTCACTTACGGAAAATGACAGAGCATATCAAAATTACTGATTTCAGTAAATTTTCAGAAAATTGCCATCCCTGAATATGTCAATTTGTTTATTACAGAAGTCAACCTCCCTTCTATATTCCCCTGTGCCCATACTCCTCCTCAGGTTACACACACAAAATGCACACCAACAAATGAACAGTGGGAGGAACAAAATGACTGTGTTAGAGAGACAGTTGGCAGAGAGAAGTCCCGGTGCCTACCTCCTGTGTATCGGGATCAACATTTGCTTGAAGATGTTCTTTGTGCTGCATTTGACGATCTTTTCTCCTCCACTTGGCGTTCTCTCTAAATTTAGACCTAACAAAGGTTGGGAGAAAATAAAATTGTTGACATCTGCCTCTGCTAAGTAGAGAAAGGCACAACACATCAACATTTTATTATTGAAAGAGCCCAACCCCAGCCAACAAAAATCATTTTTTGGAGAGCAAAAATCATTTTCATTTTTCATAATCTATGCATTGCAGTTCACTATCTATATGCATTTCATTTCCTTTTGGATTAGTTTATTTTTAATGA
The DNA here is from genome assembly GCA_032273245.1 of Phyllaplysia taylori. Classification (NCBI taxonomy): domain Eukaryota; kingdom Metazoa; phylum Mollusca; class Gastropoda; order Aplysiida; family Aplysiidae; genus Phyllaplysia; species Phyllaplysia taylori. Next base: position 2,018 of record JAUKPP010262507.1, read on the forward strand.
GTATATAAAGCACATGGTGAAGATTACATATTAAAACCACATTTTACATCAATTTTGTGGGCTGGCCCCTTAACACAGCATGCAAGAGAGAAATTCAGTTTTGGTATCACACTGAGGAAAAAAACAAAGGAATAAGTAAAAGTTAAGTTAATGGATTTTTGCATTGCTAGAAAAGGACACTTTCAGTAACTTGTGATACAGAAAACTTCACATGTTCATATATAATATGAAACAATGTCAGCTTTAAAGATCACTTTGGGCAGTGTCCAATTAATGCAATGTTAATACTGTAGCTTTGTGTAGGAAATGTTTCCATTACGCATAATAGTAATATGATGATGTACTTTTCTTCCATTAATTCCCGTACTTATCTTCCTAAGAGAGACTTACTTTGAGTTAGCTGGTTCTGAATTAAGTAGTTCTTTGCTAAGCAGTGGGAATACCCCAGCCACATACTGACTGGGTGAGATATGGCTGGCGATTTCGTGAGGACGGCTGGCACAGTAGTCGATTTGTTTTGCCCTGCGTTCAATATACTGGTCTGTGAAGCAAGAGAGATACAGAATTTCGATAAAGTAGTAGTGATGAATCTACAATTGCGATATTCATTGTGAAGCAAGAGAGATACAGAATTTCAATAAAGTAGTTGTGATAAATCTACAATTGCCATATTCATTGCGAAGCAAGAGAGATACAGAATTTCAATAAAGTAATAGTGATAAATCTATAATTGCGATATTCATTCAGGTAGCCCAAACTTACTGATCACTAAAGATTCTCTACAAATGCACTGGCAGAAAATGTTGCTTTAGCTAATTAAGGGGGCACTTCAACAATATAGCATACCACACCATGGGTAGATTTCCACTTTGTCACAAGGAACTACAACATGAAAAGATGTGAATCATATACAAAAAAAATACAGATGGAGAGAAGAAGCTAAAAATAGACAAGAATACACAAAAGAATGAATGTACTCTTGTCTTCCTGTGCCCATCTGCCACAACAGGACTCAGAGAAAAACATCCTACTACAATAGCCGAGTAAAAATCACCAAGTCCTCAATTATATCAGTTACCAGTAGCTACAGTTCATTAACAAAGGCCTATTTGCTGTTTAATTCAGTTTTGAGGAAGTCAGAAATTTCACATGATAATACGACAAGGAATCACACAATCTATTGCAAAGAGTGCATTGTCTGTATCAGTTACCTGTGTCTTCTATTGTGTAACATGGGTTGTAGGTGATGATTCTAGGTTCCCCCGCAGCTGCGTCTCTCAGGTCCTTTATCCTGGCATCAAAGAGTTGTAAAGAGGGCTCCGGCTGCTCCCACTGAGAAACAATTTTGTTGTCCATCAATGAGGTAAACATCTGCGTCTCCGTGAAGGCAGACAGAAAAGGCAAATGAGCAGCTGGCTGGTCACTGAGAAAGGCAGCTTTGTCAAAAGTGTGCATGCTCTCCCGGTTGCTTAACCAAGACACAAAGTCCTGGGATGGAAAGATGACGAAGCTCTCATATGAGGCAAACATATGTACAAAGCAGTTCAGGAATATTTCTCTCACGGCGTTGTTGAATTTTAAGTCATTTATCTCTGACAGTGGCATGCCATCATAATCAGAGCTCTGCGGTGGTGACAGGCTGAAATCTTTCTGTTTGTCTTTCTCTCCAGGGCTCGAGTCTTCGAGAACAATGTCTTCTATGGAGTCCCATACACCGGTCTTTTTCGCAAGACTGGACATTTTCTTCCAAGCCTCACTCTGCTGGAGAACGTCTTTTCGCTTGGGGGAATTTGGCCAACTACCCGTTGCTGGCTGTTCATCTGGACGTAAAGTTGGCCCAGCTTTTGGCCCAGAGTCCCGACGAGGTGTAGTGGGATAACTCCGAGAAGACATTTTCTCCGCTCCAATCAGATTCTGATATTTATTCAGTACCTGAGTGAGTTCAGACTTCAGGTCTGCCTGGTAAGGAAATGTTGGCAAATCTTCAGGGACCTCCAGTTCTCTACTATCAATATCAACGAAACACATGTTGGCCTGAGGATGAACAGAGAAATAAATGACTCAGAGAAAGTAATAAAGAATGCTTTTGCCTTGCATGCTATTGCAATATTTTTTATTTTTGGCAGACAGTGAAAGAGTGAAGATTAAATTAAAAAAGACTACCAAAAGTCTGGGGTAGGTCAGCAGTTGTAAGAGGTAGAAATCTATCACAAGATAACTAGATAAACAAAAAATAGTTACGCTGGTAATAGCAATTGGTTGACTTGTGTTCTGACACCCATTACAAAACTGTCAGGCCATTAAAGAGGTAAGACCTTTTCAGAGAAAATTTCAGAATAAAATGTCAAATCTGTTGCCTACAATTCAAACACTACACTTCTGAGTTCAGAACTCATCACTTTACCGTTTTGCCTTGGGTAACTTACCTCGGAAGGCAGGACAAGCTGTGATTTGTCTGCGTTTCTTGGCCGGTACAGACCCATGATATATGGCACTGGGGCATCCAGGAAATGCTGCATAGAGGCGGGAAGTATTGGCACGTACACCAGCTGCCACTGGAACGGGAATGCCAAAACAGATATTCCTTCTGCCACCAACATCAAGCGCTGATAATCTGAAATGAGAGAAAGGGAAATAAAGAGATTTCTGCCATTTGTTGGTTTTGTTCTTGTGTTCTTTGCAATATTCTAAGGCCATAAGAGGACTGCTACTTTAACCCTGCCTGTGCAAGCAGAGCGACAAAGATACTAAATTAAGAAAACTTTTCCACATGAAACTAATTCTCCCTGTGGTAATATTTCTCTTGCTGTGTCCGTACTCACACCTCTCATTTGTCCGGGTGTTTGTGATTGTGAGTGTGAATGTTGCTAAGTGTGCCTTATAGCTATGCTGTGTCCCATGTCTAATCGTGTGGGATTATCTTCATCAGTCCACGTCCATCACTCAAACAGGAAGGACGGTTTTTCAGTTCATTAAAGCCAAGCTCATGAACACTGATTGTGTTGTTAATTTTGTGCCACTCCCCATTTTATATATACAAGGCAAAGAGCCTTACCGGAAAAACTCAGGTGCTGGTTGCCAGAGTTCACTTACTTTACAGGACAAAAAAGTTGTTAGTGTACTGCTCTTTTGCTACGTGCATGTAAATGATGGACATACAGAAAGGCTGGGGGGGGGGGGGGGGGAGAGGAAGAAGGGGGGAGGAGAATAATCCAAACTTCCACAGAAGACAAATTATAAGAACATTTTAAAAACTCTTGCAGGGTTTTTCTCTGAGCAAAATAAAAATGATTGCTGTGTTAAACTGTTGGTCCCGCTGATGACACATGCCATGCAGTATGAACACAATATATTACAATAAAAAACTGTCTCTAGTTTTTTCACACATACAGGAAAGCTCAATTCAAAGGAAATGCCATGAACAGATTCTAAGGGGAAAAAAGATGGCAACTGATAGAAATTTCACTGTCTCTACAGTGATAAGTATTGGAGGTTAATCAGAGATCAAATATCTTTGCAAATAGACACAACTCTTTTTTTTTCTGCTTCATCAAAACCTTATTTTCCAGCTTTCACCGTGCCCTGAACTTACCTGAAGAGTATAGCAGGATCTGATGCTCCAGTAGCACACACTTCAGGATGTCCACAATGTTGTCCACACCCAGTAGTTTGAACATGTCATACAGGCTGAAGTCAAACATGGGGAGCTCTCCACTGCCTGGGGAACCAACGCAGCCAAATACAGATGAGCAAAACAGAGGTCTATTATTATGGTTGGTTTTGCTTATGATCGAGGTAGTTAGGGCCTATGTGACTGTTAATAATGTGATATTAAAAACAAGAGTAACATTGAAGAGGTATGTTGTCAATGAGGCTGGTACTAATTATTAAACCATGCAGGTGCTAATACTTGCACGGTAGAACAACAGAAATACTGAATTAAAAGACTTCCAATACAAGTGGAAGGAAGAAAAGGTGAAGGAGAAACACACAAGACCATTGCCTAACTCTTATTCACACCGTGATATGAAACATAATTACAAGACAATGAAGGAAAAAACCATCTATTTTCTATTGATATTCAGGGAAATTTTATGAAAAGTTTTTAAAGGAGATGGCAAATTTGCACAAAAGCAAAATAGAAGACTTGAAATGTCTAACCACTGTACTTCATATAATAGTTGGTTAGAAGTACTTACAGAAGGTTGGCTTTTGGCTTTATGCCTTTACAAAACTCAAAGATCTATTTTTTTTTTAAAAGCAGTGGGCAATTTAAACGCCACTAAGAGCCAAATCAAGCTGATAACATAGCAGTAGAAAGACTTCTCCATGCGGGATTTTACAGCATCATTGAATGATAATTTATGATAGACTACTCATGAAAAGCACATACTTGGCCTCAGAACGTAGATCGGGTTTGACGAAGCGAAGAACTTCATGCTCCTCCCAGGTGGTAGCAGTGGCACGTCGTAAATCAGATTGAACACATACGACTCCAAGGTTAAGGTCATTTCGTTTGGCTTCTGGGCAGCCTCATATAACTGCTGCAAGTACTGCTGACATGAACTGAAAAGCAAAACAGTCGTACTTTGATGCTCATAGATATCTAAAAGCACACAAAATAATAGGACACTTAAACATAAGAATCGATTTTGCAGCCAGTCAGAACGAGGCTAGGATCTTTCACAAACTGTGTATCTTCAAGCAAAATAAAATTTCAGTGCAGAGTAATTTCATTAACTTTGTCTTCAATTCAATTATCTTTATAATAATAAAATCTAAATATTGTTTATCCAATCAATAATCCTAATGAGCTTCTGCAAGTCCTGACCTCCTGAGGCAAAGATTAGGACAAACAACTGGGCTCACTGTTACTGGTACAATGGTTACAATGTTGTCAGCAAAGGAAAAGGGCTGATTTTGTGAATGGGCAGATTTATAACCTTGACCTAAGGCAAATCTTTGCATCCTTCACAACAAGCACTAAAGACGTAACTCTTTTCTAAAACTAATAACCAAGTTAACCCAATACAAACAGAGAAAAGACAGTGATTGGCAAATATCGGGTCGATGTTGCTGTGTGATGTGTGCCTGCCTGTGTAAGTGCATCACAATATGACTTGGCAAATGAGAATTACATGTGCGATAAAAAAAAATTAACAGGAATGAGATACTCAGCTCTGTCATTTTTGTAAATCTTTTTGCTGCTCCTTTTGGTAGTCTTTTTTTTTACTACCATGATAAAATATAGCTCACCTGACAAATGGCAACGGTGTGATGAGGCAAATGCATTTGCTGACAAACAGCCGATCCCTGGCTGCATCAAAAGACCCTGGCTTCTCTTTACGGTCAGACATGATCTTTTTAACAGGCTCTGGACTATCCAAGGAAAACTTGACCACCGTATTTGCCTGGTGCATGACATACAGAGTCTGCATGGTGTCCACAACAGATTTGCTGTTGACCTCTTCATAGAACACCAAGGCAGACCCGTAACTACGAGATCCATCTTCTCTCGTGATCAGAAATGAATGAAATTTTGGCTGCCTGGAATCTCGTTGTGTTTTGAAAGAGAGACCTCTCGGCAAGCATAACTGAAATAAAAATAATAAGAATTCAAGCATAAGTATATCCTCTACACCAAGACACACATTCAAAGCAATACCACAGAGAAATTCTTTTAGCACTTTGTAGTCACACGGGCAGAAGGACAAAAAATCCTATCAGTCACAAACAGTCAGCCGTGATGCAATCAGGCTTTTTGGGCTTGGTGCATATATGCCCTGAGTGACTTCAAAGTGTTAAAAGTAAGTGGACAGACAGAGCCATAGGACAGTGTTTCATAAAAAAAAAATCTGATACAAAAAATTTAAAGGACACCCTCCCCAAACTATGCAACCAATCATATAGAAAATGTCTATCCAAACAAAACAGGCAGGAATTTTTTTTAAAAACGATTGTAAATTTTGAAATTTTCATAATCTCAGAACATGTTGTTCTTGTGAAATTCAGTGAAGGTGTCTTGTGCACAGCTACACGCTGACTCCCCACAGGCATTCAGATAACTCGAAAACCTTACTAAGATAACGTTTTTCATGAGGGTTTTTTTCCCCTGCAACGATTTTAATCCATTATATACCTGTGATTTATTATTGTAATGCACATTGATCATCTCCTCGCGATGAAAATGGGCAATAGAAGTGCATTTATTATTATCATTATTTCGTCATTCAAGTGCATGCTCTTAGGCAGAGACTATTGTACAGGTACTGTATGACTTTAACTTTCTTATAGTATAGTGACATACCATTCCAACAGCATTTTCATCAAAAGGGTTTGATGGCAAGGACTCTGGGAAATGAGCAAGTACTTTGGACTTGTATCGTCGCTCTAGAGGGGGACTCTGCTGGTGGTCTCCTGAAAGTTCAAGACATTTCCTCATAATTTTACCAAAAGAGACATCTTTAAGTTTGACAATAAGATCATTTTTAACAGGAAAGATATTTTTAAGAGATGTGATAAACACTTTCCAAAAAAAAAAATCCTGCTTTTGCATTCATTAAATCTCTACACTAGTTATAATTTTAACATGCAATATAGCTTATTTTGAAGTACAACTACAAAAATACATCTTCGTATAAAAGACATGACAGTTGATGCCCAGCTTGTACCTTGGGTGCTCTGGCTTTTGTGCCCTTAAGAAGGCCTCTATTATTGGCCTTGGCAGAACACTAACAATCAATTACGGTTGCAAGAACAAGGGCAGGGCGTGCAAAAAACAGGAGCATGCATGGAGTTGTGCACTTTCTTTTCAGAAGATTTTTTAAAAGAGTAGTTCTCCCAGGAGTTCTGCACAGGGCTCCAAGCTCTGATTATCCTGACCCCTCCATTTGGAGGTTTCAGTGGCTTTGCCTCTCTGATTTAGTGTAGAGAACAAGGTAGTCGTACTTTATGGCACCAGCTTTTTTTTCTGTTTTAGACTGCAGTGAAAAAGGGTATGATTGATCTAGGCAGTGATGAACAGAGAGTGTGGCCTTGTGCAGAACTTCCAATCCTCTCCTCTCAGTCTGAGTACATCTAGTCTTAACCTTCATGGGAATCCTATTCAAACTCGACCTGTAAATCTGAAGAATTACGCCCTGAGAAGGACATTGATCTGGGCTTGATCCCTCGACAAGTGTCACTTTATACCATCTTTGGAGGGTTTAAAAGGGTTGTAAATTGAAGAGAGTTTTTTCAAAACTCTTTTGCATTTTGGGAAGTTCTGAGATATCAGTCTTTTCGCTTGCCTGAGAAGCTTCTCAATATCCTCATGTTAGCAAAATATTTTTTAAAGATTTGAAAATAAAGGAAACTACAAGGTTTTACACCACTACACGCATGCTACAAGAGCTAAAGTCTATAAAAATAAAGATGTCTCTAGGGGCACTAACTCTATTTTCAATGAAATTGCAAAAACACATAAAGTTTTGGAAAAATGTTCAAACGCTCCCTGATATGATGACTTGGCCACCAGTCAGTGATAATCTGTAATTATGAGACTGGGATTAGGCCATGTTAGCCTACTGGACTTACCCATTTACTTTAAAACCTAGGGCTAGGGGGTTACTTTCATTGTGTTTACAAGTTTCAGTGACTACGTTCATGGCGCTGTTGAGGCTACGTTTACGGCACTCAAGCTTCGTTTATAGCAGTTATGTTATATTCAACGCCATGATCGTAGTTTCGAGGCTTCATTTATGGTATTCTACCAAGACGAGGCTATTGATAGCACACACAATGTCAGATTTCTTCCTCGCCCCATAAACTGAATCTGATGAACATTTGTCTGTCGGAAAAACGTTTAAAAACTTACTAGGAAGCTAAGAGAGCTACTCTTCAGAAAAAATGCATCTTTCGGAGCCATAGACTTTTTTCATCCCTTTTCTCCCTGTCTTACAAATCTCATGTTTCTGACTTGCTGTCACTATTCTTTCTTTCTCTTCATGAAAACTGAAAGAAAAATTTCTAAAGAGTAAAAACAAGGCCATGCAACAAAAAAAAGTTCAAGTCCCCTGTGCTCCCGGTCCACTACTGAACAATATGGGTTTGTGACTCTCTCTCTCTCATATATATAGGCTAATATACCATACGCTCACACACAATTATTCCCTCTACTCTAGATTCCCGTTGGCATAAACCCTTAGAAATTAGTCAGACTAGTTTAGGGAGCTTTTTTGGTAGTTCCCACCCCAACTATTTATATAAAAAAATATCGTCACTCCATTGCCGGTACTTCTGTGTTGTCTATGATTTGCGCATGCGCATGGAATCAATTAATTTGCCCGGTTGGAACAGTCAGAATAGGAATGAACGAATGAAGAGAGAGAGAGAGAAAGTAGTAGGCTATCTATTCATTATTGTTTGTCAGGCTAAAGACTAGAAAGAAGGCTAATCTGTCTACTTATTTATTATTATTGTTGGCTGGTTCTTATGATTTAGATTATGATGATGACTGTTTGTTACCGTACATTGCCCCAGATGAGAAATCCTTCAATACAATGCACGAATAATAAATAACTAAAACAGTATCAGTAAAATACCACAACACTGTCAACACACTTATAAAAGTAACACTAACAACACTCAACTACTCAACACACTATCTAGGTTGCCCCAGTTTTCGCCCACCTAAGAACGCGTAGGAATACACAGTTTAACATTAGATTCCCATTAGGTGGGCGAGATTTGGCACTGGGCGAAAATAACAGCACAAAAGATACAACAACAAAACTCTCTGCTAAACTCTCTCACTCATTCGTCTCTCAGTTTGCCTACCTGACAGTTTATCTGGCTCCAACTCGCATGTCTCATCCAGTCCACAGATTACGAAGTAATCTATGAATCTACTTGATTTCTCTTGAAGAGCCATTGTTATTGTCCGACAACTTCAAGTCATATTTACAAATTCTTTGAGCCACTTCTATCCCTAGGTACCGAAGACTAGATTTACATGCATAACATCCTTAGCCAAACACAACAGGAACTGGGAAACATTTTGTTTTGTCCAGCTGATAGGGGGCGCTTTCGGACACGATTCAATTTCTCGAAATAATATTTTAGATCTCAAGTCCTAATCCGTTTCAAATGCAAAATACGCGAGTTAGAAATGAAGAAAATCATTATCCTTCTTAACTATTCACATTCTTATATTAAATAGTCTGCAACAGAAACGTTAACATGGGTTTCCGTATGCCTTTATTCTATCGGGGAATTAGTAATTATAGTTTTGGATTTTCCTTCAAAATGACATCATGGGACCTTCACCTTTTTGTAAACGGCTGAGTCTATACGCACGTAAATTACGCGCGTATAGCAAATTTTGCCTTGTGCGCACGTAATTGAGATGATAACTGACAAAACTGTGGTCTATGTTTTATCCTGTTTACGCCCTAAACCATGATTTTTTTACTATTAACACATCAAAAGTCCAATAATCTAGGCAAAAGAGTATATTTTTGTGTGTTTCTGATCCCCAGTGTATCATTTTAAGATATCTTTCCCCCTGGACAAAGATTTGCATTTACCTTACCAGTTTACGCTAACCTTAACCCAAACGACCCTATCCAAAACTGAGAACACTTTCTCTAACATTGTCATTGTCAATGACATCTTTTTTCTCATGTCCTTCCCATCGAAATAGAAAATAAAAAAGTTCAGATTGTCCGCCAGTACAAATACCTAGGAATGACGATTGATGA
>JAUKPP010262518.1:0-11756 GCA_032273245.1 Phyllaplysia taylori
TCCGCCGCTCAGCTTTCCAAAACCCCACACCCTTTTACAGCCTTATTTGCCCCCGGGATATCATCGCACTCGGAGATTTAGCTCGCAATAATTAAAAGCACATAAAGTAACGACGACGGCCATTGCAGCGCCGCTTAATGGCGTACCACCCTCCCTCATACCCACTCCCCCCTCCCCTCTGCTCTCAACTTTTCCCTAGATTATTCTTCTTCCTTTTTCTCATTTATTCAATGGTTGATTTTTTTCTTCTTCTACATTCTTAACTAACTGAAACCAAACCCACCCTATCCATTGACCCCGTTTTAAAACACCCACGCCCCAAAGCCCTGATTCAACTTATCTTACCTAACAGTCCAAACTTCTCTCCAAATCCCAACTTCTGCTAGATCTACCACTGGTTCCACTCTTACCCCCTACCCCCCCCCCCCCTTGAATGCCCATTACTCATCCCTCTACCCCCTACTCCCCCATCCTTTCTTCACACACATACAAACACAGACACACACAAAGATATACAGAGAGAGAGAGAGAGAGAGAGAGAGAGAAAGAGAGAGAGAGAGAGTTCCAGTAGTCTCTTCACACAACATTATCTCCAAACCTCACTCACCCGAGGTCCCCCCCTGTATCTAAATAAAACAGACACTGCTGCTTAAAAAAGAGCTCCTTGAAATGTGTAAAGAAAGAAGGTACCCTACATCACACGGAACATAAGTGGTGAGGAGAGGAGTGGGTGTGCAGGGGGGTGAAGACATCTGTTTCGAATTTTGCATCTTTGGATCCCACGGTCTGGGATTTTGCGAGACGAGAGAGGGACGAAAGAGAGACGGAGGGAGATACAGCGAGAGACTTGCTAGAAAAATATTAAGGGTAAAAGATTAGAGACAGAGAGGAAGGGAGAGAGAGAGAGAGAGAGAGAGAGAGAGAGAGAGAGAGAGAGAGAATGAAGGAGAGAGAGAATATGAGAGAGAGGAAGAGCCAGAGGATTAAATATGTCAAAATATGAAAGTAAGACATCGTTTGACAGCAGGCCATTCAGTTACGGTGACCTATAAACTCCTACAACATCGTCATCCAATGTAAACAGTAAAGTATCATGTATCAAGACCAGTGATAGTCAGGTCCTGGGGTTGGGATTATACAAAATATCATGAAGATGGGATGAACAGGCTTTACGTGATATAGCAACCAGAGATGGAAGCTTTGATAGTACTTTCATAAAAGTTAATGGACTACAGATTGAGTCTTTGATAGTATGTTCATTAAAATTAATGTCCGCCGAGGGTTATTTGACCGCGTTGATCTGTCGTTTTCTGCTATGGCTACATTATTATGACTGTTAATCTTTGTTGAAATAAAATTCACAAGTTACCTGGAAGCGGGTATGGGATGTGGAGGGGGGGGGAGTGAGGGGGGACGGGGGAAACAGCTTAATAATCATTAGGTCGCCTTGAAAAATCACTTTGTTTTGGGAAAAGAAACCCGGAATTTAAACCAACAACATAAAAACGTTAAGCTGATGGCATAAAAACATGGCCGTGGAAAAAGCTCGGATTTACTCGCTTGACGATGAGAAAACTTTTCTTTCTTTTTTTATAACTAAATTTACACGTTCACTGCAGTGGTGCTCTGAGACTGGTCTATAACGAGACGACTACCAAGTGTCGTTGCTGTTCACTTTCCATGTATAATTCAATTCACATGTTGTGAGTTAAAACACGGGGGTCAGAATTTAGGAGTTTCAAGGCAGTTAATAGGACAACAGAAAGCTCACATACTCGTATAGAGAAATGAAAGGAAAATGTGACTTTTCATCTGTCTTAGATATTCAAAATTATAATAAACCATATACTTCTAAAGATAATATGTATTTTTTATGGTTCAAACCCAATTGAAATTTGATTTTCGAGTTCTGTATCTGTTGTTTTCTTGGGGTTTAAAGCATTCTCGACACAGTTGGGTCATTTCAGCGGCGGGGAATGGTTTAGGAGACTAGTAACATTCAGAAAGAAGTAGAAGGACCAGACCACACCAAGGCACCCTCCAACCACTCGCAATTTTGGATTATACGCGGATAGCGAACTGCCACAACGAATGGCAACCTTACATCGTCTGCCTCCCCCAACCTTGGTCTCCAAATCCACTGGCTCCCAGCCTCTGCTTTGACGGGAGAGAGGGAAGAGAGAGAGGGTGAAGGGTGGGGAGGGGTCGGCGTTCTGCTGTCTGCACGCGCTGTGAGACGTCACAAGCTCATTCATAGCGCTCACCAGGAAGGGCGGGTGAAATTCGATTAACGTATTCGTTTGTTTGAGTCGTTTTAAAATGACGGTCGCATTGTGGTTACACTCTAAATTTGCTCGAAGACCTAATGATAGCAGAATTCAGACACTCTAAAATCTAATTCTAGTCTGATTGGCCAGTGGTGATAACTAACATGAAAGTAAGCTATTTGATGAGCACTTTTAATAGAATTGATTCTTCACAGACTCGGTTTGGGGGTTTGATTTTAAGGTATATTTTGCTTTCACGAAACCAATGCACAGTAAATTTGTTCTTTAGCTTTTGGGGGACCAAGATACTGACTCTCACACAAAAAAGAAATGACTATGTTCAATTATTTGAATTTCAGGACAGAAACACTACCCGGATTTAGAAGAAAAGAATCTTCGCCCAGACTAACTGACAAGCAGAGTTTCGCAGCAATATTAAACAAAGCTTTGCTATATATAAATAGCAAACTGGGTATACTTCTCTGGCAGTGCTCACGTACGATAAGCCGTTGGGGGAAGGGGGGGGGGAGGGAGCGGAGGAAGGGAGCTAACAGATCTTACACATAAAGTGTTCACGAAAATGATAAGTTCCTTCCCAACCCTCCCTCCCTCCCATCCAGCAATGTTGTTCATTCATACTACGTCTTGGCTCGCTCCCAGTTTCCCACGGGTCTACAAACTCTTGCTCTTCAAAGCATGCCAGCGGGGTGAGTGAAGCGAGGACGTAGACGGTAGGGTGGCCGACTGGTCGTACATGTAGAAAGAAAACCTTGTAGTGCACGTGAGGTGGAAGAAGGGTGCTCTCGTGTTCAGTTCGGATGAGAGGATGGGAAAAAGGGGCGGGGTGGAAAAAGTTCGGGACATTCGTTGAGTGAGAAACCATAAAATTCTTCTCTAGCCCTTTCTTTCTCTCTCTCTCTCTCTCTATCTCGCTCACTCCCTATCTGCCCGTCTATTTCACATAAACGCATACACATTCGACATACTCTCTCTATCTTTCTGTTGTTCTTTATCACTCACTCTCTCTATTCCTCCATTTCTGTCCCTCTCTCAATGTCTGTCTGTCTCACTCCTCTCTCTTTCTCTCTCTCTCTCTATTAATCCCGCAGTCCCTATGAATTAAAATTGTACGCACCCCTTCGCTGATCTGTCCATCCACCTGATAATTTTAAGTACATCTATACATCTAATTGTCCTTAGAAAATTTCCCAAATCGTCATTAACCATCAAAACATGTAGTAATACTCTGGATTCCTAAAAATTAAAACCCCCCCCCCCCCCCACACACACACACAAACATCCACAACCACCTCCTCCCATGTCGTTGCGTGCTATCGTCAAAATATCAAATCCAGACGATAAAAATCTGGTCAATCCCTCTATTACCCACACCCATTAGCATTCCGCGAGTCTACATCATCCTGTCCGAATGTCAGAGCAGTAGAAAAACCAAACAAAATCACGCCTGCATCCCTTTCTATAGCGTCCCCGACCTGGATAGACAAGAGCCGGAGGCGAAAGAAACGACTGACTGACAAACATTCGACATTCATGAGCACAATATTTCTAGCCATGACGAAATGCGTCCCTCAAGGGCAGAGCATAATCTGCTGCGCGCGCATTCTTTCATGTTTCACTTGACTTCCGCCACAAATTGAAGGCTATCCGTACGACGACAAGAGATTGTTTTTGCGTAACAGTTGCACTTCGTTATTTCTTTTTGGAGTTCTACGGTGCTATCAACATTGTTGCATTATTTCCGCGCAGACAAATATTATCAGGAGAATATGTGTGCAACCAAAGAAGGTAGAAGAAAGAATAAGGACAATAGTAACACATAACAGTAAGTAAAGGGATCAGACCACACAAGAGCGCAATCCAACCACCCGCTGGGAAATGGTTTAGAACAACAGAATAAACACTTTGAAAAAAATAAGAGAGAAGGAGGAGTAAAATACCCAGAGCTAGCCTCCTTCCAATAAACCCCAAATACATGTGCAGTGCAGCCAAATGGGAACAAGGCAAAATGGTAGAAGGTACTCTACCCCCCCCCCCCCCCCAACAAATTGGCTGCCTTAAGGCCCACTCTGCTTCATCATAGAAGCGCAACGTATTGTTACAGTGTCCAGAATCTGCCAACACCAGTAAGGAAAACATCACACTAGCGGCCATTGACCACCGCTGACCACCTGTTTTTATCAGGGGACATTGTCCACACCCGTGGACACATCCAGGCCTTTGAGAACGCGTGAAGTTCTGACCCGTTATTATCACCACGTCACCGGCATCAAAACAGAGACAAGTGGACACCAAAGAGATTTAATCTATTGAAAGGGAAACTTGGCAACCGCACCTGATGACAACCTTAACGGGGCAAGGAGTAAAATAATCGGACTAAACGGAAAACAAGTGCGGTGCCCTGAAATTACAAACTACAAATCTAAATGCGAAGCCGGTGCGACACTATTTTTGCTTCTCCTCGGCACTATTTCGTCAGTCTCAAAGAAAGTGGGAAACGCTATCGTTGACAACAAAATGGAACATATGCGCGGTAGAAAGAGACTTCGTTTTGTAAAAAAGAGGTAAGTTTCTCTCTCGGTTTGTCACACTCTGTGGATACACACATTGTTTCGCAGTGAATGAAGAGAATTATTCCATCGTCAACCTTCAGCAACATCGAAATCGCGACATCTGTGTAACTCAATGAACTCTAGATATAGCAAATTCGATTAGAGAGTTTATTAGAGATGGAACAGACGAAAAAGCCAAACAATGACCCTCCGGTGCCTGAGGGGTTGAGGCGTCACCAGCATGCTTAGCACAACGAGCGTCCCGTGGCCATCGGCGCATAAACACAGACTGTGTCCACCACCAACAATGCCTGGGTGGAATGGCCAGGACAATTTGCTATTGTGAGGATACTTCTCCTCCCCAGTAATCATCTCTCTTTCTCTCTCTCTCTCTCTCTCTCTCTCTCTCTCTCTCTCTCTCTCTCCCAGCGTCTTCGATCTCTACGTTGTACGAGTATCTCCATCTCTCCATTGAGACGCTGTGTCCCTCCCAACCCGGGTTGATCCTGACAGCCAGAATCAAAGAAGCCCACCTAAAAAAATAAGTTAGAAAAACCACAGAGGTCTTGGTGCCTCTATGAAGAAATAAATAACTTAAACTCATAAATGACCTCGCTGTTTAGGAAGGGCCGTAAATTCCAAATTACAACTAACCAACAATCAAAATCTAGTGTATCGGTCAGTCCTCTCGGAAGTGGTCACCAGATAGTTGTCTTGCTGTATGCCCGGCCCTCTGGTAGCCTGTGTACCACAACCAGAATTATAGTCCTGAGTGTCCACAGTTACTGTACCGCTGTGTCCCTGGCTCTGAGGCCGAGCACGATGAGGCTATGTTGAATGAGGAGACAGTTGATTGATGGCCGTCAACGCAACGCGATTGTCTCCCCCTGACAGCCCATCACACATCGGCCTTTGTCAAGTTTTCTCTTAATACTTGTCCATGTCTTTCCATCTTGAAGCTCTCTATCTCTCCCTGTCTATCTCTTTCTCTTCCCTTCTCTCTCTCTCTCTCTCTCTCTCTCTCTCTTTCTTTCTGTGTATGTCCCAGTCTCCCCCTCTCTCTCCCTCCCCTTCTTTCTCTCTCTCCTCTATTCCCTTTACATCTCCCATTGCATATCTTGTTTGTATGCCTGTCTATTTGTCTGTCTGCCTGTTTGTCAGTCTGTCAGTCTGTCACTATACACATTATAATATACAAAGAGGCCTACGGAATGTGCTTATACTTTTACATTGTACAAAGTCACACAATGTGAATTTATAAGTAAGGTGATAACAAGAAAACCGGTGAAAATACGAGTCAGCTTTCAAGAAGCCCTATGTACTTCAGACTACCAAAAAATACAATACTCCGTAATTTGACAACACGACATATTATCCTGTCATCCGAGCCCATCAAACGCCTTTTCAACGAAGGGAACAATAGATCTATCAAGCGGACGAGGAAATTTGCTGACACGGCAAACAGCTTCTAGCAACTTGCCTAATTAATCCTCTTAGATATCTAAGGACCTAAAGGTCGCCCTCTCCCCTCCCTCCTTGAGTCAATCCTGCTATGAACATGGCGGGGACCCTGATCCCGAGGGGGCTGCATAACATTACAAAGTCCGTAGACCAAGGGGCAGTTTAGCACTGGCGATAATAATAATGGTCTAGTGAAATCGGCTCTCGTGTTCCCAAAGAACGGAGAAGTTGAGCGCCTATCTCTAGGGACAATACCTGTACTTCAGATTAATTTACTCGTAACTAACTGACGTCCGCGAAATGTGTGTCTCATCACCTAGCGAGGTCATCGAACCAGGAGATGTTTATTATAATGGTCGAGTAGCCGTCACCTCTACATGGCTTATTTCCCCCTCAAACTTTTGCATACGGCGAAAGTGAAACATCAGCAGTGATGCGAGTATTAGCCTCACTGAGCGAACAGACTTAGTATCCACAAAATTATTTACACGACGGTTAAATTTACCCTAGCTTAAATTATGTTCCATTCAATGGTTTTTGTTTTGTTTGTGTTTGTTGTTGTTGTTTGCTTTTACGGTACTAGCAACGCCGTAAGGACACTCCAACGCCAGGAAATAGATAAGGCCTACTTAGAAAAAAGAAGAAGCATTCCACTCCAGACTACCCACCAACCACCCACTTCCATTAAATAGTCGAGAGACACAATACATACAATATTATGCCAGTATCTTCAGTACTACAATTCCCTCCAATTGCAGGCGATTTGTTAAACTCTTGCAAGTCTCTTGAATGGAGAACCTACATAAATATTGTATTACCCTTGTGCAAGATGCACCTTGGTGCAAACAGTTTGGGGGACTGGAGTTGTCACGTATTGGACTTAAAGAAGAACTAAGGCGATGGAATAAAGCAATGCACGGACGACTTCATGATAGTGATAAAAACACCCGACCTTTACTGTCAGCAAACCATGCAAGCACGGAGACCGACTGGTAAAGGGATTAATTGAGCAAGTTGGCTCCTGGCTGTCTCAGCGGTTGCGTCACTAAAGCCGTTTGGGCGGGTCCTGGTGGACCGCAGTGGGGCATAGAGAGACGATGGTCAGACCTGGTCACTTTGTGTCCATTATCCTGGATAGGCCAGGTGATCATGTAACTTTCGGTAAGCGAGGTTGCTACTAAAAGGCGTCAGTCTTACACGATAAGAGACATGATGGGTGGGGAACACTGCAGGTTGCGTCGAGTTGTAGGAGATAGAGCAGATTCTGATGCGGTTTCTGGCTCCTGAGTCAGATGAGAGCAGCGGTTGGTGAATAAATTATTGTCTATCTGCATTTATTATTCATAAGGTCGTGTACATCGTGCACTTGACTTTGCGCCTATTTTTAGAGACGTTGTGTTTCCTAGCAGAGAGGAATGCTGCACTCAATACGAAGGAACGCTGAGTTCAACGACATGATAAATATTATGGGGTGGCTGAGGATCGAAAGGACAAGTAGAGGGAGAGGCAGAGAGAGGGGTGGGGGATGAAGGAAGGAGGAAAGAATGATATAGAGGGGCGGGGATAGGGGTACAAGAGAGATTAGACAAGGATCCAAGTGAGAAAGAGAGAAAGAGAGAGAGAGACATATTATTATGGAGAGAGAAAAGGAAAGAGGGAGAGATTGTTCCGTGTGTCGAAGATTACGTCAAAACCAACACATAAAAAGAAGCAGAAGAAGCAAACCACAATAGAAGAAGGAAGAGAGTGAGCAGGGAGAAAAAAGACGACAGGCAAGGGCTCGAGTGTGCGTGGGTGAGAGAGAGAGGGAAAATTAGGGGGAAATTTAAACGGACAGGGTAAGGGTAAAAAATACAGGCTATATCAAGAATAGATGTGCCCCTGTCCTCTTGTGCATACTGTGTCCATCTTCAGAGTGTGCCTGGCACAAACATTGACAGCTCTGAGTTATGAACGCTGCGCATTGTCGACCTCAAGCGCTGCTTACAGTGCGCCTTTCCTTCCTGTTGGACATTTTCCATAAACAGCACAGATATCGTCCCGGCTAAATATGTCTAGAGAGGTCAAGGATCACTCAAAATGTTAACAATATGAATGAGGACATAACAAGGACAAAGCAAAGGCGATAACAAAAACCACTCTCATATCGCAGGATGATGACAACTTAATCACTATTATGTAGGCGGGCTACCAGATCCCTAACATATGCACACATAGAATCGGAAACAGACGCAATCATACACAGACACATGCACGCCCACACACGCACCTACACACGAATAATACGAAAGCACTCACAGAGAGAGAGGGAAAGAGACAGAGAGAGAGACAGACAGACAGACACAGAGACCATGGCAGAGAGGAAGAGACAGCGAAAGAGAGAGAGGGTAACAAAAAGATAGCCAAGACTTGCATAGAAACCGTAGCAGTGAGAGAGACAAATATGGAGAGAGAGAGAGAGAGAGAGAGAGAGAAAGAGAACGCAGGATGGCCTTTGACCTATCACCAAAAAAAAACCACAACGAGAGCACTCTGACTCATACTGTAGAAAAAGCCCTCGCATTCTTGAACCCCGACCAGGCACTGATGGCACTGGGTTGTTGTTTTTTATCCCGTTGCTGTACTTTTCTAAACGCAAAAGTAAGGACTTGAGCAATATTTCTTTTCACCATTTGGCTCTCTTCCATTGACAACTGTCCCATCTCCCATCAGAAACATTATGAGCCTCAAACCATGAATAGGACATAATGTCACGACATTGCCGTGTTAAAGTTGTCAGAAGATCTAACCACGACTTGCCATTTTGGGACCAGATTTTCTTGTTCTGTTTTGTTTTTGCTGTTGTTGTTAGTTTTGTTGGGGTTTTTTCGTCTATCTTTCATGCGAAATTTGTAGAAATGGACTAAGGTGTTTAGAGAATTGCAATGACTTTTAGACTTCTTCTAAACTGGGAGAAACGTGGGGTGAAGGGAGGAGGATTCTACCGGAAGAGCATGGTGTGTGCTCGGCTGACATGCGCTGTGTGCAGAACGTGACACCAAAACGCACAGAGGCGTCGTACCCTCGTCAGCACACTATACGTGCGCGCAGACATTTTCACACACACACACACACAAACACACACACAAACAAACACGTGGGGAGAAGCAGTAAATGAAAATTATCATGGTTCCCTCCCGCCATGCACCAGTAGAGCAATGGGACAAAATAAGGAGGGGGAGGGCGGGGGGGCTAAATATGTCATAATGCAAACCAAATCTGTCTTTCCCGGCTCTAATTGAGGAAAACATGCAGTGCAACTTTAGATTGCGATGGCTATTTTCCTAATAATTGTGGATCAAATCATCTGAGAAGGCCAAAGATCTGAACGAAATGCTTTCTTATACGTGTGTGCACCATCAATGTTTAATTCTTTCACGTTGTTTCTGTCTGTTGGTTGTTGGCTCATTCAACATTTACTATTCAACTGGCATCCAGATAATGTTTAATACTTCCCTAACTTACTCTCAACAATTTGTTTTTTCTTCGTGGGAACAAAAGAGGAACTGGTCCTAGAAATCTCACTATGTCAAGATCCCATCTATCTCGAAGACCACACGGCCTTTTACATCTTTTGAGGCCTGCTTTGTGGGGGAGAAAAACGCAGAACAAAAGCGATCTTTGCTCAAACAAACCATAGACATCACACGCTGTGCTTTGCAAAGTTTGTAAATACTTGAATTCTTTCAAAAGTTTCCCAGAGGAGAAGAAATTTATACGGTCCCGTATTTTCAAGCGTTCGTTAATACATAAGCCTGCCTGGTAAGAGAACTCACATGCTACAACTTCTGAACTTAATCGACTGATATAATACAGCGTGCGATGTAGGTCATGAGAGATAGAAGACACTGAAGGAGACTGCACTATCTTTAATCTTCTTAACCGTTTCACCTTAGCAGAAAAACTGTTACACGTCGGCGACTGTTTTAATAACAGCACGTATTATGATTCGCTAAACTGGTTGTGGTTGTGGCTATGCTATTTCTGTGGGGGACCGAAGAACTCTTTGAGCTATTCTTCAGCTGAGATGAGCTTGTGTCAGCAGGGAATAGCTCCGAGCAAAAATGTCAAAGTGCCTACATTGTATTTTGTGAAGTGCGCACGGTGTCAGGCAGCGCTGTCAGTGGAGGAAGAAGTTTGTGACAGTCTTGTGTCTCTGCATTAGGCAGAATGAGGTCAGAGAAAGACAGTGCGGATGAATACATGAAAATAGGATGAGCGAGAGAAGAAATAGGAGACAAGAGTTTGTCAAATTGCAAAGCATCTGAAGCTTTTCTTTGGGGACAATACAATTTTCTTCGGGTTGGTTAGTATGTTTACTGGGGTGTACTCTATTAGATTCGCTGTTTTCATACTAACTGGGTCAATAGGAGAAGAAGCGAACCCAGGATTTTGAATAGGTAGGGTAGTTCTTAGTGCAATAGCGAGAGAGGAGCTGGGGAATAGTGAAGGCAGGGGGTGGGGAGTGGGAGAAGCCATAGTAAAGTATAACCCTGAGGCAATAGATTATTTCACCAGATCCACAACCAGCTGAGGCACGTATCTGATCCCAAACATCGACGCGCGTGGTGACATAGTTTCGCTGGATGTGTCTGGTGTGGTCATATTGACACATGGTACCGCAGCCCTCAAACTTCAAACACACCGATATCCTTGGAGTTATAACCATACTCCCTCTTTGTCTTTCAGAAAAGACCCTAAAAGTCGCCTTTGCCTTCACGTTATAATTATTTTTAGCTTGATAAGTAGGGTCTATTCTGTGCCATAGAATAAAATCATTCTTGCTGGCTGATATTCTTAGTCACGTTTGAAGAGCCCCTTTGAGGTCGAGGCAGAAATCCCCCAAAAGTTGAACAAAGCACGGTGCAGTGAAATAAGTACCATTCTCATTTTATGACCATCTCAGAGAAAAGTAACGGAATATCGCTTGGCTTTTTATGGGGTCATCCTGCCTCAACCACGGAGCGGTTACGCAGCTGTTGGCAAATCGTCCACAGTATCAAGGTAGCTGAAAAGTGATTTACATCAATAAAACACACATAGCGTTGACAACTGAATTCTAGGTCAAAGCGGGGATTATGTTGGGTAGGTAGGTCACATAACATTATCTTGTCATTCAATCATTCGTCGTCTCCGTTCTTTACAGCGCTTCGGCAAATGTTTACTTTCCGGGGCCTTGTTCGTCCTTTCTTGCAGTGCAACTTTTTCCCATGAAGAAAAGAAGCTTCTTATTGGTTTTACATGTACTTTCAAACGAATGGTTTAGAGAATACTGTACATATGTAAACAAGCAATAGAATCTTCTTTCCACTCAATTTTTTTTCTTTTCTTTTCTTTTCTTTTCTTTGTGTGTGTGTGTGTGTGTGTGTGTGTGTGTGTGTATGTGTGTGTGTGTGTGTGTGTGTGTGTGTGTGTGTGT
>JAUKPP010262529.1:0-11756 GCA_032273245.1 Phyllaplysia taylori
TGTGTGTGTGTGTGTGTGTGTGTGTGTGTGTGTGTGTGTGTGTGTGTGTGTGTGTGTGTGTGTGTGGTTATGTGTATGTCTGTTCCTGCACGGGCGCATGACTTGTTTGAGTGTGTATGTGTGTGTGAGTGTGTAAATTACTTCTACTTCACTTCGTCAAATATTGCTCCGAAAATGCCAACTCCTCAAATCATGCATTCTCCTTTGACAATTAACAAAGTTTGATAGTGACCAAGGATTTTAAATCAGCCAAAAGTTTGTGTCCAGCGTTGAATGTAAACATGCATTGTTCTTTGATATTATGATTGACTTGGGGTTATTGTTTTTTTCCTTGACGTGTCTTGCAGCACTGTAAAGGTCATTTAAGAGGCGGGCTACTTCGCTGAAAACTGTCCTGGCTCTTTTGGGAACAAAAGGCCATTCCCGCAAGCCCGAAATGCGTGGGGGGGGGGGGGGGGGGGCAGTACTTTAAGTCGGGCTACTTTTACCCTCATGTCAGGGTTAACCCAGGCTGAGAGGGACTCCTTCGCAGCACAGCACTACCGGTAGGTCATGCACAAACTGCCCCACATTGACCTCGAACTCAAGTGCTCTGCACGAAGGGCGAGGAGTCGGGAGAGCCTAATCATCACACCACAAACGCCGGTCACTGTGGTTGTGGTTTCTAAATTTAAATGAACCTGTCAAGTTTTAGCGAAGAGTCGGAAGAGTCTAACCATAACACCATAGATGCGGCCATTGTGGTTGTGGTTTCTTAATAGACGAGGATGAAAGTGGCTCTCCAACAGAGATACTACAAGTTGGGGTCCCGAAGGATTCGAGAGAGAAAGTAACGCGTGAGGACATACATGTAATACAAACAATAGAAAAATTACCAACCTCAGCCAAAATGAGTTAATTATTACATGTACATGTTTTAATGCTTAATGATTCATGGTAAGCGTCCAATGTAGTGACTGTGGTATACACACTCAATACCGGCGCTGTGATGTAATGGTTAGGCTCTTCGCCTGTCATGCGGAAGACCCCAGTTCGATCCCCGATTGCGGAGGATCTGGCGGGGGGGGGGGGGTTCTGCTGGGATTTATCCCTCTCAGCCCGGGTTGGCACTGTCAGGCAGGGTCGAAGTAGCCCGTGTCTTAAATAACCTTGCAGTGTTGCAGGGGACGTAAAACTGGTAACCAAACCAAACACACCCAATACGCATTCCCATCTACATTGAACTCTTACCAGGAACCATTAATCATTAAAAATATGTAATAATGAACTCATTTTGGTTGAGGTTGGTAACTTTTTCTATTGTTTGTTTCTAAATGGGCCTTTCAAGTTTTATTTAAACTTTGAACGAACAAAAAATGTACGAATTGTTTTACCTGACAATGTGATGTGAATAAAAATTCTACACTATGATTTTTCACCTGTGTTAAACGTTGAAGAAAAAAATGTGTTGTTCGAATTTGATATGATGATGGCGGTTAGTTTTTTCTAGTTTTTTCCTTCTTTTCCTCATCTTTCTCTACCCTCCCCCCCCCCCTCTCTCTCTCTCTCTCTCTCTCTCTCCCTCTTTTTCTCATCTTTCTCCTTGACTTACCCCCACCGCCCACCCCATTTTCTCCTCCTCCTCTCCTTTTTTTTTTCTCTTTACCTACCTCTGATTCAGTCTATCAATCTATCTACCCGTCTTCTGTCTATCAATCTACCTATGTATATATATCTATCTAACTATCCACCAATCTCCCCATCTCCTCCATCTATCTATCTTTCTGTCTATTCATTTATTATCTTTCTTTTCTTTTTTTATTGTCTTTAAGTGGTGGATCTTCTGTGGCCCGGGGGTGGTGGTGGGGCCTGGTAGCATGGAGACGCACTGTTTGGTTTGGTTTGGTTGGTTTTGGCTTAACGTCCCTAGCAACACTGTAAGGTCATTTAAGGGACGCGCTACTTCGACCCTGCCTGTCAGGGCCAACCCGGGCTGAGAGGGACATTGTCCCAGAAAAAAACCCCAGAAATATACTCGATCAAGCAAACTGCCCCACGCGGGCCTCGAACTCACGTCCTCTGCATGACTGTTAGGCGAAGCGCCTAACCATTACACCATATACGCCGGTACGCACTGTATCTAATACTTTTACACTTTGCATTGTTATGTTATTAGTTGTGTTTGTTTTACGTTGGATGGGTTTTCTTTTTTCATCTACTGGAATGTGGACACTTTTTTTTTAGAGATACGATTGTTTGCTTCCTACTCTCGGACGGATGCATACAGATAACAATGGAATGTGCACATATCAGCATAAGATACATTGGCTAGAACGGGATAATTTGATTACAACATATCTTTGAAGTAAATACCAGACATAGGTGAAGATCAAATAAGTCGTTGATTGTTTTGCATAAGGACGAAGACTACAAAGATTGCAGTGGAGTATTAGCCTCTTTACAAAACAACCAACGAAGTGGTTAATAGGCAAAGGCCGAATATATAATTATTTCCAAAAGACCAAGTGAATCATACTTAGAACCTGAACTTTATTATGACTTATTTCAAATCAAGACTCTTGAAGAACTGTCGTGCTTTCATGTGCAGAGCCTTTAAGGATCAACGCATTCAATAAAACTAAATTACTTTGTAATGTTTTGTTCCGTTTGGCTACCAGTTTTACGTCCCTTGCAACATCGTAAGGTCATTTAAGAGACGGGCTTCTTCGAGCCTGCCTGTCAGGGCCAACCCGAGTTGAGAGGGACCTTGTCCCAGCAGAAAAACGGATATATACCCAATCAAACAAACTGCCCCACGTGGGCCTCGAACTCACATCCTCTGCGTGATAGGCGAAGCACCTAGCCACTACACCAAAGACACCGGTGCGATTGAAAGAGATCAATAAACAAAAAAATAAAACTTTCTCGGTTGTGTGTACAAGTTTATTTACTGCATCAAAAAATAAATAATCTGTTGGACACCAAGAAATATACAGGACATGATTTGTACAGTCTATGCCTGAACCACGACAATCAAGGAGAAGAGGGATGCAATGTAATCAAGAACACAGTAAGTCACATTCTTGCTCAAATAACCACTGGCGTTCACACCTATCATAGACTTTTTAACCACATCAATTCATTGATTGTTTTACATAAGGGCGAATACTACAAAGATAGTAGTGAAGTATTCACCTCTTTGCAAAACAACCAGCGAATTGTTCTATAGGTGAGGGCAAACACATTTTTTTTTTTTTTTTTAAAAAGACTCCCTGGAAAAACTGAAATCCTTCTTAATTGTATTGCCCTTTTTAAGCAAAGTTGTTTTAGTCATAGCGGCTGAGCAGGGGTAGATCTAAGGACAATAGTAGTAAGCTGGACAGAGTGAAAAAAGGTCAGGTCACACATTGATTCCCTGCATATAACCACCTACAGTCAGTGGATTAGGACAATGATAGCTTATAGAGGAGACGGACTAGACCACACCATAGCATCTAATCAACCATCAGCAAACCAAAAAATGGTCAAAGCTAAGCTGTTTTATAACTTTTGACAACTTTACATCAAACAATTCCCAGTGTGTGTGCAACAATCTGAAATAGACGAGGATGAAAGTGGCTCTCCAACAGAGATACTGCAGTCTGGGATCTCAAAGGATTCGAAAGAGTTTGTAATGCATGTAGAATTACAAACAATTGTGAAAGTTACAATACTAAACCAGTGTTTTAACTTTCACAACTGTTTGTATCAATAATCTGAAATAACTCCCACACATACATACCCACTCACACATACGTTTGATGCACGACAACTCAATAAAAGCACAGCCCGTGAGACCAGCGACTAAAACAAAAGTTATGCAAACATAAACGTAAAATGAAAACGTACAAGATTGTCATTCCTGGCACCAGATACAATGTACTACAACATAGGGCCAACAACATAAGAAAAAAAGAAAATATCCAAGAACAAACAGGGCTTTTGTATAAAACATTATATCAACCATTTGGTGGAATACACCAGTGTAGACCAAAATACCAAAAATTCCTTTCCCTTTTTAATGAAGGGGGAGAGGGGGGGGGGGGGATGAGATGAGCTTGCCAAAAAGTCCCCAACACTGTTTAAAAAAAAGTACCTCAGAAGTTCATGATTCTAACAGAAATCACAGACATGACAATTTTGCAAAACGGCTCTGTAAGAATGCCGAAAATTTGTTGTCTCTCCAATAAACTATTTCTCTCGCTGGTTCTAACAGGAGTTTTCCCCCCAAAGCTTGGGATATGCCAAATGAAAAAAAAACAGATCCCAAACCAAACAAAGAAAAAAAATCATATGTTTCATCCAGACAATACCAGTCCAACACCAATGAGAGAGCTAAAACTCCATAACCCACAGAAATCTTTATCTATTTCCACCTCAGGACATTAGAAGTTCACCATAGAGAATTCCCAAACCAGTTAGTAATGGTGGCGGCTCAAACCTTCGACAAAGTTTGAGAAATCTGTTGGCTGTCTTGATTATTTATACTAGCTTACACCCTATATGCATAACCTCAGTTTGAAAGAGGTTTTATGGCGCTATCAACAATGTAAGGTAATTTCAGCACAAGGAAGTAAATTCAATAGTAACACACAGAAAGAAGTGAAAGGGTTAAAGACACAGTAAAGGTTGTTTAGATTTAGAGTAAAAAGGAACCAGTGTTCAAAGAGACTTAAAACAAAAATCCAAACAAAAACAAAGCAGTGAAGGACTAAAAAATGAGCAAGTCAAGATAATCCGCACTCTCTCCTAATTACACCTTGGGGCAACATACATTAAATTTTGCATGAACCAAAGTTCATTGATGTTTGACTACCTTAAAACAAAAACTTAACAAATGCATTAGTTTTGTTACCGGTACAAAAACATTTATCAGCATCCAGGAGGAAGATTTTTAAAAATGACTACATTGACAATTGAAAAAGGAAGGACTTATAATGTATGTAAATGGCACTATACATCTACCTGCCTGCTTTAATCACAGGAAAAATGGACACAAAATGGATCAGGTTATTGACAGGGAGGGCGACGTTGACTGAACACGTACAGCACCAATGAGATCAACTTTTAACACAATGTTATGTAAGGATGAGCTTATGTGCACAAGTTGAGGATGAGGAACAAATTTCAATTTAGGATGGAATGTACATCAGTGAAGCAAGTAAAAGATTTGAACGATTTGTAGAAATATCACTGAGGCCTCTAGAAACAAAGGATTTGGAACAGTCTTTTTCCATTTCCCGTTCAAGAAAATGATGAAAGCAAAGTGCACTACTCGTAGGCTCAATGCCATCACTATGTGCTTGCTTTGTGAATTGAATTATTCCCGACTTCCATTCATTTACTGACACAAATATGTAACTTTTTTGCTTCAAACACAAATTGAAAGTATGACAAGACAGCACAAAACTCTCACTTTGCAATTACATTGTATTAGCCTCAAAATAACAGTTGAGGAAGTGGATGCTCAAAAGTAAAATAAAAAAAACAGGCTAAGCGGTTTGCTCGAAAAAGAAAATAAGCCAATAAGTAAAGGATTTATTTTCAAAAGAACATGAACATTGTAATCAATATGCCTAGACCTTTTTCCAAAAATTCCTAACCCTAACGATGCCCTCCAAAGCCTTCAAATCTCACCTGACCAAAACATCTTTGTTTTCTCTGAATCCCTAGATATCACCAGAGCAGACATTCATTATTTCCATGGCTTAATAAATAAAAATTACTACAAACCTAAGTTATCTCACAGCAATTTTTCAGTGCATCAAATCAATCACTTTTCTAAAATCACCACTGAAATGTCCCGCAGCACGGAATGCAGTGAGGGCACAGCTGGGCACAAAAAGTCCACGCTTTAACATCAGGGATATAAATTTATTCCGCTAGACAAGAAATCAAATGCAATATTGAAGAAATTGTCAGGAGATACTATCAGGAGTTACTACGAGTTTTTGTTCCTATGAACCCCCCCCCCCCCCCCCCTTCTCCCCTCAAACCCCTCTCAACATCCACCCCTGCCAATGGCACTGTTACATTCATTGTGTGATAACGAAGCGTGGATAAGGGTGCGACATTGTAATTAAATAAGTACATTTGGAAAAGTTCTAATTCTTTATATATACATGTACACACAATTCCAATAGAATAGTTCAGGTATCACAACAGACAATTTGATCTTCAAAAGCACCTAACTCTGGCTGGTCAATTAGAATTGAAATATAGTGTGTAAATGCATGTTACATCCTATGTATCATTGTATTTATTCAACTAACATTGTTTTTATTTTGTCCTTTTTTTACATCCCAAGAATGCTCAAAATGTGAAGAGACTTCTTCTTCCAGCGGAAAAGTTGAACAAATTTCTCAAACAAGAATTCTTGACAATCAGAATTTGAAATCACAAAAATCACTGGTGGTGGTTTTTATCATTTTAATGCAAAGGAGCTAATGATGCATAGACTATAGAGGATGATTCGTCTCTTAGTGAACCTACCTGTGAAATGCACACTGACAGTCTGATCCATGAATTCCCTTGACGGCCAGTACGAAAAACATTATATCGTTGCACATCTCACAAAACTTTCCATAGAAAGCACTGAATAATTTATGCGCAGGAACCGGACAATGAGGCGCACTCAGCGCTGGCAGAGTTTGGACTAGCGATATTTTCCAAATTTGGAAGGAGCCAAGAACTTATCCTCTAAAACTATTGATTCCAAAGTTGATGATTTCTGATTTACTCATTATTTATTACAGAGAATTAAGTATTTTGACACAAGGTGTGCGATGGCCAAGTAATCAATTTTATGAGGAAAAATAATGTATTTTTCTTCAAAATGGCATTTGTTCAGGTTTTTTACACTCAGTCCAGTCACGAAATATTCACTTGACAATTTGAGTAAATGTAAAAAAAAAACATGCAGCCATGAGTCATAATATCAGCTCTGAAAATGCAATGTCCATGATAAACAGAATTCTATAACCCCATTTTGATAAAACGCAGTCTTTGCTATAAATTTTGCTACATTGCTACACTTAGCCTAGAGCAACAATCCTAAATAACAATTAATTAAGAAAGTGATTGACCAATACCACAATGTACATCATGTGTGTGGACGCAAGGGAAAAGCGGCAGAACATACCCATCAAAGATTTTCAGCAGACCAGTGCCTCTGAAAATACATTCCTTAAGAATTTGCAGCATATTTCATAAAGAAATTATTACTTAAACCTGAAATATAACCACTTATGAGCAGCGAGGATCAGACAGTAAAATTAGGGAAATTTGAGTTGAGAGTTGAGAGCTCTCTATAAAGATAGAGAGTAGATGACGTGAAAAAAACATTGAAATAACAAGTTTTAAAGCAGTTTTTCAGCATGTATTTGGGTTCAATGCACGGACGCCCTGTGTTGGAACAATGTTTTGGGGACAGCTAAAATTTTACATCTGGGTTGAAAATTGACTTTGTTGGTCTGTATCTCCATTGTGACTTCAGCAACGTCTGCAAAGTTTTCCCTTGCGGCCTCAACACACAGCCAGAGGACAAAGACAACACGCGCACAGCAGAGATCATTAAAACAGTTGCTTTCCTATCAACTGGCTCTTGAATTAAAAACAAAGCGAGGATAACTACAAGTATAGCAAAAAAAGAACGAAAAAAAAATCCACCCCAACCCCTTCCCAAAAAACTACCAGCATAACAGCTCTTCTGTCCAAAGGTAAACGCATTTTTCCATTTAAGCGGAAAAATTTACATTGGAATATCACTCTCACATTTTGATGTACATCAAGAGTATTTGAATAATATGCAACAACCCACATAACATTACTTAACAAGGTAAATTCAAGAGCGATGTTTTAATTTTCTAAAAATTGACCCATCAAAATGGAAAAATCCATTCTACCTTTGAACGATAGAGCTCTTCTTCAGATGTAAAAAAAAAAAAGTAAGAGACGCAGAATACTACACATACGCTATAGCACACCAGACCTCAAAGATGTCAAGCCGTGGAACATTTACACCATAATGAGCATTACTAACTTACAAAGGGTTAACAAATGAACTCCTCACATCTCACGAAGCACTCTCAGCGGTGATATCAATCGCTGGTCAAGAGCAGTACAGTATCTCAAAAAGCTCAATGTGTCCCTGCATAACTGTACAGGCGACATGCATTAATAGCCATTCTGTGTCACAAGCTTGATAGGGCTGTGCTCTCAGCTAAATATCAGGTCATGAAAACATATTCAGTTCATTGACAGGACATGTTGAGATATTGTGTAATCTCTTATCAGACCTGCATCACATGGGTGTTATCTGTCTGTTGATGGCTCACATTGCTTGCAGTTCATTACAGTACAGAGGAATTTCAACGAGTTCATCGTCCTAGAAAAAGAACCATAATGATTCTGTACATTTTTTTTTTGTGCTCCCGACTTGAACATCAAATATTTCTATTGATAAAGAATAACATGCAAAACCAAACTGCCTTGACATCCATCTTAAAACAACAAACTAAAATTAAAATCCAACCCAGAGAGAGAGAACAAAGTCTATACCCAATCACTCTCTTCACGTGTAGCAGACTAAGACTGAGTCATTCCCCTTCTTACATAGCAAATACTTCATCAACGTAAGAGTAAGAGACAACACTCTCCAGTCTAAAGGATCATTTGTTTGGTTTGGTTTGGTTACCAGTTTTACGTCCCCTGCAACAATGTAAGGTCGTTTAAGAGACGGGCTACTTCGATCCTGCCTGTCAGGGCCAACCCGGACTGAGAGGGGAAAAATCCCAGCAGAAAAAAACCCAGATCCTCCGCGACCGGGGATCGATCTAGGGTCTTCCCACATGATAGGCGAAGAGCCTAACCATTACACCACAGCGCCGGTATCATTTGTCTTAAACCAAGGTGCTCAATACAACGCAACAGAAAATACCTGACCAAAAACACAGACAGTAGCGGAGTCCAAACATAAAAAGTATTGTGAAATAAATAAATAAATTTGAAAACTCACACACCGTTCACTCGCATTCCCCATCACAACAAACAAACCCCTCGTAAAAACCTTCCACATGTACACAAATTTTCCACATGGAAAAAAAACTTATCATTCAGTTCACGGCTACCATAATGCACTTGCAAAATGTCCACACTCAACAGAAAATCTTCAAGAGGAAACCACAAACATATTGTCCCAGACCCACGAATAAGAAAGAAAGCACTCTTTAGTTTTGACAAAAATATGACTCAAATAATCAGAATATTCACTAACACAAAGACAATGCACAAAAAGATCACAGAAGGAAGTGTGAGTCAATCTCTCCGATGTACAAAGTGAAAGATTTCACAAACTTCACAAGTATTGCATCACAGCATCTTGCTCATGACAAGTCTGCAGTTGCTTCCCAACTCTCGACTGACCACTTGTGTCTCGACTCTCAACTGACCATCACATGCTGGAAATGTGCACTGGGCTCTAAACGTGTTGACACTCCACTCAACAGCTATCAAAAGCACTGGAGCAGAGATGGAATTCCAGTGGGATGGAGTTCAAACACTGACAGTTGTAGTGCCTTTGGTTCTACCTTCTAGATTGAATCCGTTAAACTAAAAACCAAAGGAGCACAATATGACTTTCTATAAAAATTACATCATCACTTGATGCACTGAAGGACGCCATGAAGATCTAGAAAGCTTTACTTGTAAAGTAAATAATTATGAACTCGCAAGCTAAAAACAGAAAAATTTTGTTAGAAGTAGAAAAGGGGTAAAGAGGGTCAGAAGCTAACATAAGTCACAATAGCAGGTTGATTAGTTAAAAAGTCACTGGCCGATTGACTTGTGGTGATGTACTAGATTCCCATAGTGAAAAAAAACAGAGAGGTCCTCACTGCGTTGGATAGCCGTTCTCCGTAATTGTGATGAATTTTCCAGTGAACGTGCCCACATATTATGCAGTGCTGTACCTTCAGCAACGTTTAAAACCTCAGTGCACTTCCTGTCTCCTTGCTCCGCGGCCAGGAGTCATCATCAACTCCTGAAGCCACGGTCACCGAGTAGAACACAGCACAACACTTAATCCACACAGCCCTGAGAGGTTGAAAGAACAACGAATCACTTTTGAATCCAACTTGGTCTGCTTTTCTCTTGAGCTGCTGAATATTGCCTGGCAAGACTAGCTACAGCTAGGATGTCTTGGAAATGTAGTGTCACGGGGGGAGGGGGGAGGGGGTACGCCTGGATGGCAATATCCCTCAAAACGTCACTGAGCTGAGAATGAAGAGTCGGTCTTCCTCCTTCTTGATCCAGCGCAGCAGTTTGTTGACAGCGTGGATTGCAACTGTCTTGGTGACTAGCGGCCCGAATACGGCATACAGCTCAAATCCCTGGGTCACCTGAAACACAAAACAAAAGGATGAAAGTAAAATCATACTTACATCTAGATTTTACACATAAAGCTACCATTCACTGGTAGCACTACTTAGCCAATGGTATGAATAACAAGTAGAACAAAATTCAACAGAAAAATCTTCTAAATGAACAATCTTATTATAACATAAGTCTGTCATAATGGATAGGCCCTTTGCTTATCATGCAGAAGACCTGAGTACAATCCCAAGTGAGGGCGATCTTTTTTTCTGCTTGGATTTGTCCTTTGCAGCCCAGGTTGGCCCTGGTAGGCAAGATTGAAGTAGCCCATCTCTTAAACGATCTTAAAGTGGTGCAAGGGATGTAAAACTGGTAACCAAACCAAATCAAACTATTTCAAATCTAATACACTATGAGGCCTTACCTAATACCTTGACATAGTTGTATGTACAAAGAAAAATTTAGGCCAGCACTACACAAGTATATCAAAAGGTCATGTTGTAAGAAGATAACCAAGATCAACAACGTTAAGTAATAGATAAAGAGGCTTCTTCATTACTCCACTTGAAATTTTTACCCTGAGCAACAGATGTCTTTTGAAATTCCTTTTGCATTAGATAGGTGGGAACTTCGATGTAATCTGCACCACAGAATAGATAAAATAATACAGAAGAACAAATAGTCACTTCTCTATTATTATCTATTCTGTGAGTCGGAGCCTATTTTGTGACGTCACTGTATAGGAATTGTACTTCTGTACTATATCTATTCTGTGGTCTGCACCTTCTTCATACCTTTACAGCAACTTCCTACAGGCCAAAGTGTTCATCTCTTTCTTTGTCACAAAACTTATCTCTTACATTGTTCAAATTTTGACCACTAATCCGCCGTACAAACAACAGATTAAAGACCCCCATCTTCATCAAGCTAAAAAATTCACACTGACCAGTCACACGTATATCCTTGCATCATGACCCAAATGACCATAAGAGATAAGATAAGATCATGTACTTTATTGATTCATCAGAGGAGGAAATTTGCTTTGTACCTGATGGCTTCTACACAAAATAAAAAATGTTTACTCACACATACATCCCTCTCTCTTCCCCAGCTCGCTCTCTCTCTCTCTCTCTCTCTCTCTCTCTGATTTTTCTCTCCTTCTGTCTTTTTCCCGTCTTTCCTTATTACTTCACTCTTGCTATGTCTCAATTCTCTCTCCCTCTATCTGTCCTCTTCCCCCTCCCCTCCACTCTCCTTCTGTTTCTTCCTCTCTTCTACTTCTGTATCTCTTCACTCTTCCCTCCCTCTCCCTCCCTGCTTCCCTCCCTCCCTCTCTCTCTCTCTCTCTCTCTCTCTCTCTCTCTCTC
>JAUKPP010262551.1:0-11753 GCA_032273245.1 Phyllaplysia taylori
AAGCCATGTCATTTTCCAGTAAAACAGAATATTTCGTTTGCAATACATGCTCCTCATGCCTTTGTTAATGCTATTTCTTATAGATAGATCTCCGAAAAATCCAAATTTGGTGTAAAGGATTTGGTCAATACAGAGTTCTTAAGACATAGCCGAAACAGCTGATGGAAATTATCTTATCAAGTCCTTGGGAAGGTCTTTAATGGATCGTTTGTCGGAATCAGTCGACATCATGATGTCGTCTGAGGAATATTCTTCGATGAGCAACTTTGGAGATGAGTGTTTTTATGCAGCCAATACCGGTTGATTTATCAACTGACACCTGCAAGAGACCTGTCACAAACATTTTTACTAAATTTTTATACCTTTTATTAAATCTGTTACAGTTTCATTTCGTGTTTTTATTCCAGAGGAAAGTTCAACAGCATTTGCTTACTCTTTATCAGCCTACGCCCTAAGGCAAAACAGACTCAACAAAACTCACAAAATACAGGAAATCATAGTCTTGATCATATTTTGATGTCAAGAGATACAGAAGCCTAGTATACTAAGAACTAGTATGTTTTTGATAGGCATAACCGATTTGAAATCCACGTTTTCCGTCTAAAGATGCGCGCAGTGCTTACCAATTTATTGCACATTCTGTAAAATCGCGCATTTTCAGAAAATAGGGTGGCTTTTAATATTTCGCATATCATTTGAACCAGATCATCAAACTCTTCAAAATTTTTAGGAGCTTTTTCCGCCTGAACATACTTACGATACGGGAAGTTTCATGGGAATTCTGAATTCTATGACAATTAAGTAAAATATGGCGAAAACCGAGGAACCTATTTTTTTTGGCTCACCCTGTACTTGTATCAAAACCCAGAATCTGTTTCATGGATAATCTACACAAGATAACATACCCATAATAGGACGCTGTACGAGGTCTGCTTCATGAGCCGCCATGACATAGCCATCCGATCGCAGATAAGTGGCCGGGGTCACCAACATGTCTGAACAAACATCGGGGCTCCTGCTCTTATGTACATTGCCATTGCAGCTGATTTGGTTATCTGGAAGTAAATTATCTGTAGGTTGTAAATGAATGTGCGGAGCACTGGTCTCTCCTGGTGCCGCCCCTCCATTGTCAACATAGCCCTTGTTGTCAGTGGACATTTTCTGATTGATCGTATCTGAATTGTCTTCTTGCAGGAGGTTAATGGCTTTGGCATGGCCTGGATTTGACAGAGAGGCATTTCCATTATCAACATATCCGTTTCCATTCGCAGGCATGTTGATATTTTCCTCTGGTTTAACAACTTTGGCAAAACTTGGGTCTGAAGGTGAGGTATTTCCATAATCAATGTATCCGTTTCCATTCGCAGGCATGTTGATATTTTCCTCTAGTCTAACAACTTTGGCAAAAACTTGGGTCTGAAGGTGAGGTATTTCCATAATCAACGTATCCGTTTTCATTCGCAGGCATGTTGATATTCCCCCCTGGTTGAGGTTCTGTGCCAGCTGGCAGCGCGTCCTGTATTTCCTGTGTCATGTTTAAGCTGGG
Source organism: Phyllaplysia taylori (assembly GCA_032273245.1). Classification (NCBI taxonomy): domain Eukaryota; kingdom Metazoa; phylum Mollusca; class Gastropoda; order Aplysiida; family Aplysiidae; genus Phyllaplysia; species Phyllaplysia taylori. The sequence goes on from JAUKPP010262551.1 coordinate 1,547, forward strand.
CTCTGTGTTCTCCACATTCTGGTCCAAACGCTGAGGCTGCCTCAGCCTCCTTGCTGTCTCCACTGCATACAAGTTGACAGATTGAAAACCTGCATCCCCTGAGCGGGCTGAATTGTCAACGTATCCATTCCCGCTGCCGTGCAAGTTCTCAGAATTCCCCTCCATCATCGAGTTAACAGACTGGGTGGCTAAAGTGTCATCATGGATAGTTTTGTTGTCCACATAGCCATTTACAAGGCTATTCTCAGAACTCCCGGCGGAGCTGGATGTCCCTGATCCAACAAACCCCACAGCCTTAGACTCAGCAGACATACCTCCATTATCCAAATAGCCATTCACATTCATGCTCTCAGATTCCCCATTCATGTCCAGTACATCTGCAGACAGATCGGCTCCAGCATTTCTTATAGAACGTTTGTCAACATATCCATCTGAGCTCTTGGATTGCTCCCCAGAGCTGAAAGTCAATAAGTCATCAGGGTCGACAATTCCTGTGGCATTAGAAGAGGCCCCGTTGACCACATAGCCATTGCTATTGTTGACCACAAAGCCATTGCTATTGAAGTTGCCGGAAGTGTTACCTGGGTTAGGTGTGATTACCTTGTCAGACACGGCCACCTCTGGATCTGCTTGTGAAGCTCTGCTGTCCTTATATCTTTGTTCACAACTTCCCCCCAAGTTCAGCGTTATTGCATTACCAGACTGGATCGCCCCTGTGGCAGTGAAGTTGCTTTTCTTGTCTACGTAGCCATTGCTTGTCAAACTGGCAGAGTTCCCGTCCGAGCTCATCGTCATCAGGTCATCAGACTGGACCACGCCCCTGTCAGAAGAGGGACCTCTATTGTCCACATACTCATTGCTGGTCAAACTGGCTGTGTTCCTGTCCGAGCTCACAGACTGGACGTTCGTGGATCCTGAAGAGAAAACTCCATTGTGGACATATCCATCTGCATGCACATTCTTGGGTTGCTCTCCTCCGTTTGGCCCCATCAACTCAACAGATTGGTGGACTCGCTCACATCCAGGGGCTTCCTCTATCCTCCCTTCCGCCCTCCTGGGGCTTATGGCACGGCGCTCCGCCCTATGACCTTCCTCATTGACATTCTTAAATTGATCACCACCAGGCAAATTTAATACGACCGCTTTGGTCTGATTCCATGTGAACTCATCAACTCCAGTCTGTTGAGCATGCAGTGGTGACCAGCCTAGCGTGACCGACTCGGGAGAACTTGTACCTGGTCGGAACCGAGGACCTGAAAAACTGACAAAGGTGGATCCAGTTTGCGAAGACGACATCCTCCCTTCGCTAATGAGTGGAGTGGTAGATGTATTGCCTTCTGAGCGGTTGGGGGAGGGAAGTTGCGGTGGTGAAGAAACTGGCACCTCAGGGGCTGCATTGTTAGAATCTTTACTGTAGGAACTGTTGGTGTGGACCCCACTGTCATTACGCTCTCGCTGCATCTCCTCTGACTGTGAAGAGATGGAAAGGCAAAGTTCAATGAGCACAATAAAATTGTCACAAATAATTCCAATCCGGAAGTGGAGAATAGACAAAAGTTACTAGCTAGTAGTCCTAATATGGCAATCACAAAGGGGTGATACAATTAGTACGTAAAAGTGGTGCATGTGTCTTGTAATCTGTCCCAGTTAGACCACAGCGCCGGTAAACAACTAAGCATCAACTAACTACACTACAAAGACCCAATCACTCATTAGGAACTCAAGACTTGGAGACTCCCGTGTCTTGCGACGCATGAGGCAATCAGAGATGATCATAGGGATATGTCGGCCGGTGCAGCCAAGTTATTCCATATCTTGTCGATATATTTTACAACTTTCATGACTGTCTGTTCCCAGTTCATATTTGGTCATCCCCTGCCTCTTTTTTCCTTGATTCTCAAGGATACTGATTGGTGGGGGATTCTGGTATTTGGGAGTCGCATTATATGGCCGAGCCATCGCATTCTCCTTTAGCATATGGTGTTACTGACGACTTGAGGAACCCTTGCCTCATAATGAAAAGAGTAATAGCTTTATAGCCTTGTTTCCATGACATCTGAGGACAAAACTCACCTTTGTCTTGGCTTCCCACAGGTAGGAATCTGGATTAGTTCTGATCTTCTTCATTTTGTTATTGCTCTTCCAGCACCTGAGACAGAAAGGAATTAGGAAAATAATATAAATGTCGTCGCAGTGCTTCCAATATAGCCTAATTCATCTTATGCACTTCATTGTATTTTTGCTGGCCAGTCTCTTGTGACGTCAAAGAGTCTTTTATGTGGGGAATAGGTTTTAGTGATCATCGCATGGTCATGACATTAGAATTTTCAAACTTCAAGTGTAAACAGTGTAAACTTAACACTAATCTTCTAAAAACTCGCTTACTGTGAAGTGATTATAAAAGTAATACATTCTACAATTGATGAATATGAGGACACTGACCCCCATCAAAGTTGGGAAATTATAAAATGTAATGTTGCAGAGATATCTAAACAACACAGTCCTTATACGGCGATGGTTTGCTTTGGTTGGTTAGGGTTTTAGGGCTCCGTCGACTCTGTAAGGTCATTTCGACGCCCAGAACCATTCCAAAGTATATTTGGGTAGGAATAAATTTTTAATTTTGTCGGGGTGGCGGCCTCATAGGCCTTCTCTTTTCGATTTTCAACCAAGGGATCTTTAATGCATGCAACGTAAACATGGTGTCTCCGAGGTATTTTGTCCTTATTTGAGAAGACTAGGTGTTTTGATCTTACCTACCCTAAGGTCAAGGGTGAGGTTGAAAGGGTAGGAGTAGACAAGGAAGAAGAGAAGAGAAGCAAGGCAGGCGACAGGAGTAGCAGTTACAGGCGGGGTTGAAGTGGATCGAGGAGGGCGATCGCGGATAAGTTAATGTTGGGCGAGTGAAAAAATACATCAACTCATTAACTACTTAGAATGCGGAGAAATTCTAAGAGGAGACTTTTTGGTTTCGCTATCAGTTTTACATCACTTGCAACACTGTAAGGTCATTTGAGAGACGGGCAACTTCCACCCTGCCTGTCAGGGCCAACCTGGGGTGAGAGGGACTACTTTCAGTAGAAAGACGCACATGCCCATAAGCACATGGGATCCAACATGGGTCTTCCAAGTGATAGGCAAAGGGTCTAACCAATACACCACAAACGCAGAATATAGGAGGAGTGGAGAGGGATACACTTCAAGAAGGCTCAGAGTTCAACAGCCATGACATGAATATAAAAAAAACACCAACAAACATAACCAAAAAAGTAGAGGGGGAGTGAAAAAGAGGGGGGGGAGGGAAGAAGAAAAGTGTGTGAGAGGGAGGGGGCACAGAGAGAGAAAGAGAGGAAACCGTAAAAGAGGCAGCGAGGGAAGGAGAGAGAAATAATAGAGAGAGAGGGAGAAAGAGCGGAAACAGTACAAGAGACAGCGAGGGAGGGGGAGAGAAATAGAGAGAGAGAGAAAGATGTAATTTTCCTGAAGAGCAGCTACCAATTTTAAAATTAAGGAGAGCCTACATGCACTTACTTCCTGACAAACAGAAAAACCACAAATCCCAATATCAGAACTCCCAGGATGACAAAAATGATAGTGATGGTTGTTTCAGTGGTTTCTGAAATGATAAACAATGAGCAACATTTTTACCATCAACATCATATGATGAAAAAAGATTCGATAAGGTATAAGAATACGATAAGGTAAGACAATATAAGGTAGAGGTGAGATAAGATAAGATAAAAAAGATAGCCAGATAAGAAAAGATAAGGATAGTGCAGTCGAACCTGTCGAGAGAAATGTGGTCGTCTTGGACAGGTCAGATGAATATGAAGTGAAAAACAACAACTTTTCATTCCAAGTGGGGTATTTTGAAAAAATGTGTTGTTTTGTTTTCATTCAGAGAGGGTAAGGGCTGGTCTGGGCTTTGTATTTTTGTTGATGTTCAAAATGTATCAGACGAGGAAAATAGAGTGCTGAGGGGAACTAAGGAATGTGCTGTTACCATTGAACAAACACGTAATACCGTTGTGGCAAGTCTGTTTTTACCGACTAGGTAACCAGAGGGCCACTGGCTTTGCCTTCACTTTGTGTTGGCCAGGAATTATACAGTATTGAGAATAATGGGAGGGGCTAATTACAACAGATGAATGGATTAAGATGGTCGCTTGCTACACTCATCCACAACTGAAAATTTCTTACCCAATGATCAACGAGGGTAAGCACTAACCTTGCCAGTGCTCAGGGCTCGTCCGCGAGTGTATATCGTAGGTGGGGCCAATATGTAACAACGATAGGTGAAAAGAATGGGTGGTTACGGCTCAGACAAGGACTCATCACTAGCCCATAATTATGGCAATGTGATAGTGAGAAGAGGATTGAGTGATCATCTTGGGCAGGTTTTTGTGGCTGCTGGTCAGTAAAATAGGGTGATTGCAATCGCGTTGGACAGGTGGTCGTCTTGGACAGTGGCATTCTATTCTCATGTGCAAAAGTAACGGATTACAATAAAAACTGTCAGACATAGAGTCAGAAAGAATTCTTCTTTCTAAAGATACAAGTTTTGTGCTGTGGTTCACACGGAAAGCAGGTTGAAGACAAATTGTCAAGTTACTTTTGCACATGAGTATATAGAAAAAATGCGCAAGAATGGAAGCGTGAAGCGGTCGTTAGTACAGGTCGTCGTCTTTGACAGGTGGTCGCTTGAGCAGGTTCGAATGTACTTATTTGTCCTGGGGAGTATGAGCTCAGATTCTGTCCCCAATCAATTTTTTGTGATGGGCTCTATAAATAATAGTAATAGATTGCATTTATATAGCGCATATCCCCGCTTGAAAGCAGGCTCTATGCGCTTTACAATCAATTTTACCCCAGCAGACCAAGTCATTCAGAAACCTTCTAAACTTCCTGGGAAGCATACAGTGCAAGCTGCCATTTTACAGGCGCTAAAGCACTAACATACGGACAAGATCGTTCGCTGTCTATAGCCGGGTACCCATTTACACCAGGGTGAAGTGAGGAAAATTTGTGTAAAATGCCTTTCCCAAGGACACAACGTTGGAAAGTAAGTTCATCATCTACAACTCATCTTGGTTTAAGGTAAGAAGGTGATTTTTACTCTAGTCTCTCTCTCCCTTTTGCTTTCTCTTCTCCTTGCTTCCCTTGTTCTATCTTTCTTTCATTTTTAGACATACATCATTATACAATTTCGTTTTATTTGTTTGGTTACCAGTTTTACATTCCTTGCAAAACTGTAAAGTCATTTAAGGGACAAGCTACTTTGACCCTGCCAGGTTCATTCTGGGCTGAGAGGGACCAATCCCTCCAGAAAAACGCAGATCGTACGCATGTGGTACTGAACTCAGGTCTTCCACCTGATAGGCAAAGAGCCTAGCCATTACACCGGACACGCCAGTAAACACTTTCAGCTTTTTGTTACATAATTAAAATAAAATATGAAAAAAAAACCCAGTGAAAAAACAAAAGAAACCATACATAAAAAGAATAAGAAACGAGAATATTGTTAAATATTCTTGCCCTGTGGTAGGTGGTACAAGACAGTTAAAGACGTACAGTAAAGCCTCGTTAAACCGCCAACCATGGAACCATTAGAAAGCTGGCGTTATAAAGAGAATGGCGGTACAATGAGAGCAGAACAATAGAGGCCATACAGATATTGGACAACTTGATGAGCTAATTTACACAGTTATCCCTTCTACAGTGTCATGCACCTCTCAGCGTGGCTGCAGAGATGCGGCAAGAGAAGGGGAGCTTATTGCGTGCATCGACACACGGGTTAAACGTCTACTTTGCCAAATGAGGCATAAATGAGAGTGAGTTTTGTATTACTTCAATGGTTTTGAGCTAGCGGTATAACAAGCATTATTTACTATGATTACTGAAGATTTGTACCCCCTGAAGTACTGGCAGTACAAAGAGTTATTTCACTCTTTTTATACTGTAACCAAAAGGTACCACAGTGAAAAGCAGGAGGTATGCGGGAATGGCGGTAAAGCGGTATGACAAGGTTTCACTGCATTTATACAGCTTCCGTGAGGCGCCTTGAGCTTGAAAATCTTTAAGGGAAGGCGCTGTACAAACACCATTATATGATTATTATCATCATAAAACTTCACAAGAAAAGGACCAAAATCTACTCACTGTCTACGCTAGGGACAACAGACTCAGCATCGCTGAGAGCCCCCATCTTTCCTCCTGTGGCTTCGGCTTGCATATAGGCCCAGTACTTTTGGTCCTCCTTCAAACCTCGCCACAGGAAAAATGATATGCCAGGATCCTCGATCAACGCATCTGCACAACAGGGAAAAGACATGACACAACGTATGGATTTGGGTTGTTTTTTTCATGCCCTAGAAGAAGGTTTGACGCTGAAACGTTAGCTGTTTATTTTCAATAAATTGTTATATAACTTTTTTCTAAAACCCAGAAGTCTTGACTCTTTCTTGATTTTAAATGGTTTATATGACACAACTTATGGAAATGATTTGGGTATTGGTTGTTGTTTTTTCATTTTACATCCCTTCCGACATTATACAGTAGAACATTACTATAGCGGCACTTGCTACAGCGGGATCATACCGGAATCCCCATTTTTTCCCCTACGTAAACTCAATTGCCTGTGCTCGGTTTAGCGGACCAAGGAAAGGCCCGAACTTGGATACAGCGGGATCAGGGAGGCAAAAATCAAATATAATCCCACTACTGTGGGCAGGAGGGCGGCATTAAGAGCACTAAATATAGCTACCATTGACGTCATAGCGAAATCTCTACTTTGCCGGCAACCCCAACTCTGACTCGCTTTTCTTGATTTTGAATTTCAGATTCCCCAATTGTACTTATGTTGTCGTTAGTGACTGAAACAACAGTGTCTTCCTCCACATAGGAGGTAACCATGTGGAATTTTATAAATTTTTCTTCAATTCCCCTTTAATTCTTATATTGGGAACTCGCCCACAGCGGGATTTTTCATCTGGAACTAAAAGTCCCGCTATAGCCATGCTCTACTGTATACAAGGTCATTTAAGAGACAAGCTATTTCGCCTCTGAGACACAACAAGAGAAGTTCATCTGACTACGAACGGAATGAGTAGTGAAAAACAGATCAACCTGTCCAAAGTTCAACTTATCCGTTTAAAAATGTAAAACAGAAAGGCTGGGATTTCAGAACACACTAAACGTATTGTGGCCTATTTACTAGTGTTTTGTTTGGGGTTTTACGGCTCATCGACTCTGTAAAGTCATTCTAGTGCTGAGAACCATTCAAAGGATTTGGGTCGGAATTTACTTTTGAATTTTGCCCGGTTGGCACCCGAAATGATCTACTCTTTTAGATTATCAACCACAAAGGGTTCTTTAATGTCCGCACTCCAAGATTGTTTGTCCTTAATTAAAAAATGTTGATTTTTATCTATCCTAAGATGGGGGTGTGGTTGACAGAGAGAGAGAGTGGACAAAGAATGAGAGAAGAGGAACCGAGTAAGCAGACAAGAGCAGACGAGAGGAGACTCAGAAGAGAATGATAAGAGCAAGTCAAAAAGCGAATCAGAGAATACAGTTGAACGAGTAGACAGGGTGGAGAAGACAAAGAATAAATTTGGGGAGAAAAATGCAACGCTGCGCCGGGTTTGAACCTGGGACCATTGGCATAAGAGGCCAACATCATAACGTCTAGACCACAGGTACCTCCACGGCTGAGATTAATGTTGTAAGGACAGTGGAAAAACAGATCAACTTAGCTGAAGCTCAACTAATCCATTTTAAAAATGTAAAGAAGAGAAGTTGGGTCTTCACAAAATACGAGACTTAGGATCAAGTCAGCTTGAAGTGAGTTCTAGACTTAACATCAAGTCAGCTTGAGGTGAGTTCTAGACTTAACACCAAGTCAATCTGAAGTGAGTCCTAGACTTAAAATCAAATCAACTTGAAGTGAGTTCAAAACAAGCGGAGCCTCCTGTATCACCCTACTCACACAAGCATGTTTCCTTCGATGGGGTTGTAGGTTTATCACAAAGGTACAGATGATAGCGGACAATAAGTGCCTTGGATCTGCGGCTGCAGTAGTCGTAGGACCACGATGCCAGCACAGACCGGTATTCTTGTCCGGGCCTCACAGAGACGGCTGCTTTCTCTGGTTCTGTTCATGATAAGATAAGAAAAGAAAAGATCAAATATTTTGTTTATGTTTTAAGTTTTATGGCGTTATCGACACTGTCCGATCATTTCAATGCCCAAAAGTAGATTGAAGAAATCGCTGATTGTTAAGCAAAGAGGCGAGTACCCGGCTATAGTCCTTGTACTATTCGCTCCTATGCAAAACAACCAACAAAATTTCAGTGGGAGTGCGACTCCAAGGGAGAGTTACATACACAGGGCTGAGAATGGTCAGTAACAAAAAAGCGGAAAACTTTGGGGGGTCCAAGGGCATGCTCCCCAGGAAATCTCTTAAAAAAGAAAAGGTGTAAAATAGCAAAATGTGGCTATTCTAAGCTGGTTTGCAGCCATAATCTGATCTGTCATAACATTTCACCCTTTTTAAATAAAGAAAAAAGTGATAAATTATTAAAAAATGCAAAGTATATTACGTTCCCTGCAACACTGTTAGGTCATTTAAGAGATGGGCTACTTCGACCCTGCCTGTCAGGGCTACGCAGGGCCACCCCCCGCCCCCTCACCTTCACTTCCCTCCACCCTTTTCTCCTCTCTCTCCCCCTTCCGACACATCCTCTCCTTCTCCTCTTCCTTCTCTCCCTCTCAGCACTATTCCGCCAATGACTTACGAGCATTCCTTTGGTAGACACAGGTATCCCATGAAACACCTCTGACTCCCCCGGCCTCATCCTCCAGGGCGTAGCCGTACAAGCTGGTGTCTCGAGGCACATCCGAGACGTTGACCGATCCGTCCGAGGCTTGTGCTCTCACCACATCAAAGTCATTCTGGGGTAAAAAAAGGAGCAACACTGTTTGTTTGTTTCAGGGTAAAGAGTTACGATACACACCACACTCAACCAATGCATACAGGGAATCATAATTTAATTAGAAATAAGCATGAAGAATATATTATAATGAGAGGCAAATTTCGACTACCCCAGTCTTCGTCAGGCCAAGATAATAAAAAAAAAATCATAACATAATAAACAAGGGGGAAGAGAACAGACTGACAACGTATGCAGAGTAATCTGCTCCACTCTAATACAGTAGTCTGCAGGCATAAAGACTAAATGTATTTGGTTTGGTTACCAGTTTTACGTCCCCTGCAACACTGTAAGGTCATTTAAGAGACGGGCTACTTGGACCCTGCCTGTCAGGGCCAACCCGGGCTGAGAGGGAAAAAATCCCAGCAGAAAAAAACCCAGATCGTCCGCGTCGGGGATCAAACCGGGGTCTTCCGCATGACAGGCGAAGAGCCTAACCATTACACCACAATGCCGGTAGACTAAATGTATAATGTCAGGGATGACACATATATATGGAGAGCGTATTTTTAAAACTCGGTATTTGAACTTTCGTTGAAAATAGGGTAAACAGGACTAGTGCTATCTTTATCTTATAGACTTTTGTTCTTAAAGCTTTTGGTCAGGCAACACTCAGTAGTTTCCTTTGCTCTCAGGACTAGAATCAGGCAAGCGAAAAGGCTGATTTTCTCTCAAGTTCCCAGACTGCAGATACCAAGTTTTGGTGGTGACCAGTTTTAGGTCTCCTGCAACACTGTAATGTCATTCTAAGCCCTGAAGAAGAAGAAGAAGAAGAAATTTGTTGGGGATAACATGCCTGCACTGTCCATGGTTCGAAACCACGACCATTGGCATGAGAGGCAGACACCACTACCCCTAGACCACGAGAGCCCCCAATGAAATTCTAAAGTGAGATTTAGAGTGAATTATAAACTGAAAGCAAAAGTAAAACCATGAAATGAGATTGAAAGTGACTTATAAACTGAAAACAAAAGTAAAAGTACCCCTTGACAATGGGATTGAAAGTGAAACAAAAATTCAAGGAGAAGGTGGAAGAGGATGGAAAAGAGAGTAAAAGCAAAACCAAAAGTGGTCAAGACACACACAACAACTTTCTTTGCCTTATTGAAAGCAGAACTGAGTGCTATGAGGAACAACAAAAGCATGGGCTTTGGCAAACCTACAACAACTCATCATGTGATAGGCACAACTCATGGAGAGAAAGGAGGAGGAGGGGG
>JAUKPP010262562.1:1567-11752 GCA_032273245.1 Phyllaplysia taylori
GGGGGGCGGGCAGCTACTTGGTGAACAAAGTTGGACAGTTTGTTTGGTAGAGCACATCTTTATCTGCTGGGGCTGTATCGCTCTCAGCCCAAGTTGGCCTGACGACAGGAGGGGTCGAAGCCGCCCGTCCCTTAAATAACCTTATATACAATGTTAAGGGACGTTAAGCCAAGATCCAGTAAAAACCAAACCAGACCTCTAATACTGTGGTCGTTCATTATAAAACAGGGTGATTAAAAATGAATGACTGGATATTATGACAAAATATTTTGAAACAAGAAAAGCGATAGAACTCTTAAGCTAAGGCACAAGTATTGTATCCACAACTAAGTTTTATTTCCTGTCTTACAAGTGTTCAGCTTGGTTTGGTTTGACTTAACGTCCCAAGCAACACTGTAAGGTCATTTAAGGGACGACGACTTTCACACAGATGACGTTAGTTCGAGGTCCTCGTGGGGCAGTTTGTTTGATCGAGTATTTCTCCACCCTGGCTGTCAGGGCCAACCGGGGCTGAGAGGAACATTGTCCCAGCAGAAAAACGAAGATATACTCGATAAAACAAACTGCCCCACGCGGGCCTCGAACTCACGTCCTCTGCGTGAAAGGCGAAACATCTCACAATTACACCACGGCACCGGTGTTCATCGAGCGACCACCAGCAACACAGGTAACGTCAACGCGATCTAAAGAATTAATCCCAGACACTTTTGCCTAACAAGGATAAATTTGCTCGATTTAACGTTGCGGCTTGTCGCGACATTGAACACTTGAAAGACAGAAAATAGAACTTGAGGGTGTGCACAGTACTTGTAACATATATGTTACAGTCAAACCCAGAAACTAGTAATTCTCAGGAAATGCCTGAAAATCCAGGCATTCCCAAGTATTTCCTGTTTTGATCAGGCATTTCCAGGAATGCCTAAAAATGTTAGTTTTTTTCAGAGAAAGCCTGAAATCTGAGGCTTTAATTTTCAGTCATTCTCTATGAATGTCCACAATTTTTAGGCATTCTTGGAAATGCCAGATCAAAACAGGAATTATTTGGGAATGACTGAATTTTCAGGCATTTCCTGAGAATGACTAGTTTCCGGGTTTAATTGTAACATATATAAAGCTGTCTCTTGATTGTCTTTATAAAAATATTGCACCATAAAATCAGGTCATTCAGTTTGAATCATCTTGTATTTTCTATTAGGCTAAAACAGCCAAAGGTCCTGGCGCCTCTATAAAGCAATAACTTTTAATATTTTCTATTATATCGAATTTTTCTCATTTCCATATGACGTCATCACGTAATTATTAATGTTTCCGGATGTCGTTTCTCTCTTTGTTCTGCATAGTAATGCACGTCGACTTGATGGATGAGGTTATGCATACGTGGCTAACTTAACCACACTTTTTTTTATTACCAGTAGGCCTACAATATTATGATGAGACTACACACTCGTCCAAACTTCACTTCCATCTTCTTTATCTTGCTTGGTTTGGTTTTGGTTTAACGCCCCATGCAACACGGTTAAGTCATTTACGAGACGGGACCGCCGAATTTTATGTCCATCTCTGATAGGACCGGTGTCGAAACCATGAAAACTCCGAAAAACTCGTGGTGAACCTCCCCGGATTCGAACCCAGTACCTCCTCGTCTGCAGACGGGCGAACTACCGTTCGTCCATCGACGCCCCTTCTTTATCTTGTGATATATTGTCGTTCTAATTGTCCAAACGCAAGGAACTGTTTTATGAATGTCTCTATCATATTTATTGCTCAAGTCATATTGATTGCTATCATAATTATAACCTAATTGCAGTTTTACTTGGACCCCTGAGACAACTGGTCATATTAAATAGATGTCAGGTCGCCTACAACATGTCGCGACGGGAGAGAGAGAGAGAGAGAGAGAGAGAGAGAGAGAGAGAGAGAGAGAGAGGAGAATAAGAGAGAGAGAGAGAGAGAGAAAGAGAATAAGACAGAGAGTACAAGGGAGAGAATAAAGGAGAGAAAATAAGAGAGAGAGAGAAAAGGAGATAGAAAAAGAGAGAGAATAAGAGAGAGAGAGAGAGAGAGAGAGAGAGAGAGAGAGAAAGAGAGAGAGGGAGAGCAGGGTGGGGATGGGGGTGGTGGGGGTGCGGTCGAACAATTAAGCGCCTGTTTACATATTGTTATTTGAAGATCCTGAGTTCAAATCCTGGTATATCAACAGGATTTTTTTTAAACCGGCATTCATTGTGATACAGGCAATGATACATAATTAGAAATATGAACACAGATAACATCATCGATACACACACATCATTGCCGGTCGTCATGGTGCAGCGCCGAAGAATAGTATAGTCATAATAATCAATATTACAATCGGAAAAATTATACTTAAAGCAGAACAATCTATTACAATATAAGCCTAAAACTAAACCAATACAAACTTATACTTTATTACGGCAATGAAACTGATATTTTCTTTATCTCCAGCGAGTTGTCAGCTCTCCCGGTCTTAATATCCTCTCCAAACTTTTGCGAGGTAAGAACGCTACTTCAACGCAAAGGCTTGTTTCTTTGTTTGATTGGTTACACATTTTTACGTTCCCAGCAACAGCGTAAGGTCATTTAGGAGACGAACTTCTTCGACCTTGTCTGTCAGGGCAGATCATCCGCAGGATAGGCGAAGAGCCAAACCATTACACCACATGTCCATAGTAAATTGTCCCACATTCGCCTACCAAAATCGCGGAGTAAGTAAAAAACAACATAGAAAAACTATGCTAGCGAGGTGAGGTTGGGGAGGGAGAGATTTGCCCTTGCCCATTGTTAGCTCGTATTACGCATGGAGGCGGTTGGTATTTCCCCGGTGGGGGGACATCATCATGTAGGTCAGATAGTGACGCGACATTGTCCTCCGGACTCTTCACCTTTTTAAGGCCCTCGTCCACAGCCGACGCCCCGGCGCTGTGGTGTAATGGTTGGGCTCATCGTCTTGCATGCGGAAGACCCCGGTTCGATCCCCGATCGCGGACGATCTGGGTTTTTTTCTGCTGGGATCTTTTACCTCCCAGCCCGGGTTAGCCCTGACAGGCAGGGTCGCAGTAGTGTTGCAGGGGACGTAAAACTGGTAAACAAACCAAACCACCGACGTTGTGGTGTAATCGTAACGCCCAAATTATAGCAAACGGTTGAAGCACGAAAACGCTCGCGCGATAAACTGGTGGGTAACCAACGTCACAGATGGAACTCTTCGTCTATATGTACCTGGCGTTGATTGGCCATCAGTTTATCACGCGAGCGTTTTTCTGCTTCAAGCGTTTCCTATGATTTCGGCCTAAGGCTCTTCGCCTGTCATGCGGATGACCCGAGTTTGATCCCGAGCGAGGACGATCTTTTTTTTCTGCTGGGATGTTTTCGCTCTCAGTCCGGGTTGGCCCTGACAGGCACGGTCGAAGAGGCCTTCTCTTAAATGACCATGACTTTTTGCTGAGGACGTGAAAGTGGTAACCAAACTAAACAGCTGACGCTCCAATCGGCAAAACCCCTGAAAAATATGAGTAGGAGAGTATCAAACACCATAATTCACTTTTTTGGGGGTGTATTTTTGGGTATTGTTTTACGACCCGTGTACCACTGAAAGGTCATTTAGGCTACCTCGATCCTTCCTGTCAGTGCCGACCTGTTTCCCTCTCTTTTGCTGTGGTGTGAGCCATCCTTTTGTTTGCTGTGTTATTGTCATATTGTTGTTTTTCTTGCATGGACCTAAGGAAAGCAGTCGACCTGCCGAATTTGTGTCAATCATAGAATGTTCATTACATTAAGTTATGTATTATGCTTGTAGTAGATTTTGGTTGAGTTTGGTGAGTTGTATAAAGAGTAGGCCTACCTTTCGTGAGCTGTACCTAAACAGATAAAAGAAATACAACCAAGGAACAGCACTCTGCCTGTATAACTTAGAAATAGTAAAATAATGTCACAGGTAACGACTGCGTCTTAGTCCTTGTGCCCAGGTGCAGCCCAGCAGTGAGGTCGGCGGGCCGTTGGCTGTGGACGAGAGACCTTAGAGGTCATAGGTCATCGTCTCTCTCTCTGACCTCTGGGGCGGGGCCGGCTTAACTCGTTATTATTATTATTGTTAGTATCGCCGTTATTGTGTGCTATTGTGCGTGGGATCACCTGTCAGTTTATTGTTTTGTGCCCGTTCTCTATCGAAGAAAAAATCAATCAATATTCATAAGGCTTTCAAAGAAAGTATCTCGCGTGTTAGTTTGTATGCGGTAATACTGGATGACACAGGATGTAGTGTGCAGGCTGTAGATTTACTGTGCCTATATGTTGAGAATATATCTTTGTCTTTTTATAACAATTAAGTTAAATAATATCTAAGGGTATGATTTAAAGTTGAGTAAAAAGACTTCTCAATTGAATTTTTCATCTTTGACCTGTTCTTTTACCTATTCGTGACTTAAAAGAAATCTGGCCTTTCAGCATCAACAAAAAACTGCTTTGAACTTTTCTACAAGTGAAGTAAAAGAAAACAGAAAGGACCGTTCACTGTTTGATATTATGTGTCAATATCGGTTTACAAAGTTTATTCTGCTTCGGCTTATACTTTTGTTCACTGTATTTGCAATGGGAGGATCCTTGGAGCTTCCGAATGTAAGTGACTGTCCCGGATTTCAGTCGGGTAAGTATGAATACGATTTTCTTTTCTTTCTTTCATCTCTCATACATGTGGAGTTATGGTTAGGCTCTTTTCTATCATCCAGAGGATGGGAGATCGGTCCACACATGGGATAAGGGTTTCTGTGTCTCTGCTGGGATGTTGTATCCCTCTCAGCCCGGGTTGGGGCTAAAAAGTAAGAGCATCCATAATGATCTCCCACAACTTTCAATTGTGTGTGTGTATGTGTGTGTGGTGGGATCACTGAGTGATTAGGTGATGTGCGTTGTGTGTGTGTGTGTGTGTGTGTGTGTGTGTGTGTGTGTGTGAGGGAGAGAGAGAGAGATAGAGAGAGAAAGAGAGAGAAAGAGAGAGAGAGAGAGAGAGAGAGAGAGAGAGAGAGAGAGAATCAAGATAGACATTCTTAACAAAATTTCCTATCAGCGCACATTTTGCGTTTAAGTAAAATCTAAACTAAATCTATTTATGCTCTTTCTTTTCGCATCTAAACATTGTGATTACGTTAAATTATGCAAACTAAAGTGTACTTTCAGGCGTATATATCCATGTCGCCATCTCCTATAATTATAGGAACGTTAATGCATTTATTTTACAGAGCCCCTTTTTGTTTTGCATTATACATGTATGCCTATCTTAAGCCGTGTAACATGTCCCATGTGTTTGCCTTCTAATGTTATATTTGTGTGTATTGATCTTATTTGTGTGTTTGCTCGTGAGCATGAGCATGAAAGAAAGAGGGAGCAAGTGAAGAGAGTGCCGCTGTGTAAGATGAGAGGGAGAGGGGAAGAAGGAGGCATGAGAAAGAGAGAGATAGATAGACTGATAGATAGATAGATAGATAGATAGATAGATAGATAGATAGATAGATAGAGAGAGAGAGAGAGAGAAAGAGAGAGGAAGAGAGAGAGAGAGAGAGAGAGAGAGAGAGAGAGAGAGAGGAACAGAGACGTTGGTTGGTTGGCTTTGGTTTAACGCCCCTTGCAGCACTGCAAAGTCATTTAAGAGCCGTGATCTCTGAACTTTACGTCCATCTCAGTTAGAACGGGGGTCGGAAATATAAAACTCTTATAAAAACAACAACCCGTAAATCTTCCAGGATTCAAACCCGCGACGGCTGCGCTTTTGTGATTGTCACTGTAACATGACCATGCCAAATTTCTCTTCACAGCCCCTATGAACAAATTGTCTGATCAGATCTTATTAATGATTTAATTCCAGCCTACATGTCTCTTTTCCAACAATGCTGTACAAGCCCCGACTTGCCTAATGGTTGTGAGTGTTTCAATACCTTCTTCAATGACTTCAAGATCGCCTTCTTCGTCAAGCCACAATGCCCCCAGAACATGCGGGTCACGTTCCGCCTCTATAGACGTTCCCCAGAGCTCAGGGGTATGGTCATACGGGTAAGATTTAGTTTGGTTACCAATTTTACGTCCCCTGCAACACCGTAAGGTCATTTAAGAGACGTGTAACTTTGACCTTGCCTGACAGGGCCAACCCTATCCGAGAAGGAAAAATCCAGGGAGGAAAAAACGCAGATCGTCCGTGACCGGGGTCAAACTCGGGTCTTCCGCATGACAGGCGAAGAGCCTAACCATGACACCACAACGTCGGTCATAGAGGTAAGATTTTTTCATTGGTGTTACAGTTATTACACAGTAACTCGTGAGTGTGTGTCGAATTCGAGTGAAATAAAATATTCAAGGGAGTGCTCGTGCACTCCAATATTCGAGCAATGGTCTGTTATTCCAGCCCTGCCTGCTGAAGTGGTTTATTCGTATTTTTTTCCATTGGGCTTGGCCTTGGAAACATTTTTGGGTTTGAGTAAGAACTCAAGTACTTAAGAACTACTCGAGTATAAAAGAATTGTTCGAGCGTATACTTGCAGGGGTAGATACTCACCAATGTTATCTTGTAAGATGAGCACTTTTCATGTAGGCTACAAATTTCCTCGTTATTGTTGGGCTATGGTCACATCTGGTCTTCCTGGAGTAATTTTTGCCCCACCTACTCTGTATTTTGAGCTTCCTATTTTGAATTATAGAGAGAGATCTCTGGTGTCTTTACATTGAGTTTGAATGGCTTTTTCTGATGTGTACTCTGAGAAAGCTGTACCCCACCGGCTTGTATCGAATTGAAGATTTTGTTCAGCAGACACAAAATTCACGGCTCTATGCTTCGGGCATATCACTGTATCTCGTTATCCAGAATCTTTTTAATAATGTTTTTCACTCATCTGCTAGTGGTAGTAATATGTACAGTGAAACATTATATTTTTCACACGTTTTCCGGTTAGTCTCAAAGTATTTCTATGAAATTTGGTGCTTCTATCTTTATTTTAATAATTCCTATAGTCGTTTTTGTAGGTAAGATTTTTTTTGTGTCACCCGGTATGTAGTATATCATGATTGCCGAATTTCATTATTGCAGTACATAGGGACTGCACTGTAAAGAGCTGTAATGGTGTGTCAGTGTGTATGACTATTCGTTGTTAGTTCGCCCTGTGTGTGGCAACATTATAGTAGCTACAAGAGGGCGACACTAAAACGATGTGACATACGTGTAGTTCTGTCGTTGAGTCTATGGCTGCAGCCAGATTGTCAATTTGTTGAGACATGTTGTAGGCCTACCCATTCTGGCAGTAAACTTATCAATGGCTACATTGCACTTACCAGTAGTCCGACCCGGACATGTCTTGAAAGTGCATTGCACTGTCTCCAGTAAAAAAAAAAAAAGCCAATTTAAAGGCCTTCTGGCCACAGGGTGCAGGACTAGTCTGCCACAGCTCTGTAGGTCTCAAAGACCACCTAAAGAGCGATTAGCGTAAAAGTCCCTGCTAGGCGGAGTGTCCACTGACATGTCAGTTGCAGGCCAGGCTCACATACGATATATACATATGAGCCGGCCTGCACCTGACAAAGCAGGTCAGTGGACCCTCCGTCATAGATAAGATTTTTTTAAGGAAGGCGTTGATGTTGACTTGTTATCACATCGTATTGCTCATGTTTGAATTATAATGAATGTTGTTGTATACAAATTTTTCTACTAGGATCAAAAGAAGTGCACTATTTAATAAGTTGCTCTATTTATCTGGTCTGTCAAATCCCTTACCTTTAAAGGTCACGAACAGATGTAAATGTCATGAGTTCGAATGACAGTAATAAGTTGAAGATAGAAAAAGCTTTTCCCAGAGGAATTATTTCTGCTCTTTTCAGGCTGGCGGCCCATTCCCTGATTTTGACCCTGCCCTGAGTACACGAGTCTTGAGCCACGGATACACCGAGTCCAGCTATAAAGAGTGGGTGGTCCGGATGAGAGATGAATTGTTGGCAAGGGTGAGAGAAACAACTTGTGGGATGTTTATTTGTTGAAAATTGACGTCTTTTTTTGTAAATGCGACTATGCGGTCCCTATAATAATATTGATATGACATCCATAAACATAAAAAGACCGCTTTTTGCTTACTTTTATACACCCACGCACCTCACTGCACAATTCTCACCCGATGAGGCGGGTTTCAAAGCGTGAGAAGAGAGGCCGCCAATCGTATGGTCTGGTTTGGTTACCAGTTTTACGTCCCCTGTAAGGTCATGTTAAGAGACGGGCTACTTCGACTCTGCTTGTCAGGGCCAACCCGGGCTGAGATCTTGTTAGTATTGTAGTGTTTGAGTACTTGCGAAATATAGCAGCTTGCACTGTATGCTTTCCAGGAAGTTAACAAGTTTTATGAATGACTTGGTCTGCTGGGGTACCCATAGATTGCAAAACACAAAGACCAATTCATTGCTTATCATTATATCTTGGTGTTTATGGCCAGATGACCAGCGTCTGTGGTGTAACGTTTAGGCCCTTTGCCCACCATGTGGGAGAGCCGAGTTTGATCCCACATGCGAGCGATCTGCTGGAATTTTTTCTCTTTCAGCCCGGGTTAGCTCTGACAGACAGGGTCGAAGTAACCCGTCTCTTATGACCTTACAGTTTTGTAGGGGACGTAAATCCGGCAATCAAACCAAATGTTTTTCATTAGTATTTTATTATTATCATCATCATTATTATTATCATCATTATTATTATTGTTATTATTATTATTATCATCATTGCTATTACAGTGGTCTACGCATGAGAACCCGCCGCCTTTGGTCCCGGCTCGCATAATATTTCCCGCAATTGAAAAAGAACTAGAATATCTACTATGTAAAAGTCGCCTCTAAGGTCCCGTTTTGAAAGGACTAAGTTGCTTAAGATCCCGCATTCCAAGATATATTTTTACTAAACAGAGACCCGGGTGTGCACTGTTCACATCGCTGTCCTTGACGTAAATAGTCATACACTATCGAGAACATCGAATCTCTGTTGTTAAGCTCGATGAGGGGAGGGGGGTGGTGTAGAGGGTAGGCTGCAACGTCTTCACCGACGGAATCACGCCAAGGTGTGAAATGGTTGGTGCAAGCCGAGTTTTCCCCAAGTGTTCCCCATGATAATTCGGCAAGGGTCTTGTTCGCCTAAGGTCCCGCGGTCTCATTGCTCCCAAGCACTGGGACCTTAGGCGTAGACTACTGTATTACTCTTTGGTGTTAAAAGTCATTTGCACAATACTTATACTGCAGTTTCATGACCATAACTTTGCTTCACTGCGGTACAGGAGGACATGAACGTGCTTGTCCCGGACTACGAAACTGCGGTCAGCATGAGCAAGACTCTTTTAGTTCTTAGCAATGGCAGATCTATCGGGGCTATGATCGGTCGTGTGCTGTATGATTTGCATACCATTGCAGGGGCGCCTGCGGAGGTTGGTACTTATTGACATTCATGTTGTTGTTGTTGTTTTTTCATCTAAAAAAATATTTCGCTGTTTCGCATTTGCACTTGGGCATAGCCTGTACTTCGAAACGTCATGGTGGTTCCAATCTGGCCTTACGGTACTAATTTGTTAGCATTTCTGAGATAATTGGGGAAGGCGTAGGCCTATTTGGCCTACTCTATGTTACAAAATAAAAAGTTATTGAAATATTTGATTTTCATAAAAAAGGCCTGGTACCTTTGAACAAATGAAATACAAAATGCAGCAGTATGATACGGGGAATTACGTTATGGGCTTATTCCATAATGGCTGAAGTCGAACTTCGGCCATTTTGGAAACGCCATGACGAAAAGTTTGAGGAGAAATTGATTTGCTTTTCTGTTACCACTACTCTTGGGGTTGTTTTATCGTTATTGTTTTTGTTTTTGTTGTTTTTGTAATAGTTGTTATTCTTTTTCTTCTTCTTCATGACATCTTACCTCCGATGGCCACAAGTTGAAACTTATTTCATACTTTTCGTGGGTTTTTTTTTGGTCAGGTGTCCTGATTTAGTGCCGAATTCGCCCCGCAGAATGTGCGTCAACACCGTAGTGACTGATGTGTTGTAAAGGGTTATGCAAAATAGAACAATAGAAGAATTTGCTCATTTCAAGCTACTTATTTCATACTAAAGTCATTAGTTTGTGAAACCATTAATTGTTTCTTTATAACTTTCTTTCTCCTC
>JAUKPP010262573.1:0-11489 GCA_032273245.1 Phyllaplysia taylori
GGAGGAGGAGGAGGTCGTGTATTCGAATATGAAATATAATCGAATTAGTCATCATATGTCCATAGTCAACTATAATATCCACTGAATAGAGCTGCCCCAATCTCATGTAAAACAGCGGGGTTTTTACTGCAAAAAATAAATAAATAAATAAATCGGGTTTTTCTAGCATAAATACCGAGTGTGGGACTGAACTATTTAGAACCGCTGATCATGCTACATCAATAAAGAGAGAAAGAAAGGAAGAAAGAAAGAAAGAAAGAAAGAAAAGAACAGAAAGAAAGAAAAGAACAGAAAGAAAGAAAAGAAAGAAAGCACGAAAGAGAAACTACGAGTACTATCAGGATTAAAAGGTCTTTTGAAAGGTCCATGTAGAAATACTAGGCTACTGATACCATGCCATAAAACCAAATAGCTTCGGGTTTACGTGCGATAATATGTCTCAAGATGGATAGATCAAGATCCAGTTCATATAAATAAAATTTAAAAAAGAAAAAAGGAAGACCTGTCTCTAAAAGGTATTTCATAAGAGCTTTCGAATTTCAAAAGTAGGTGAAACTTTCAACCCGGGATTTCCTTAACACAATATGTGACCTAGATCTACATAATAACATCAATGGCATGTACACATTGTCATGTACATGTATTGAGTTCTGCGCTGCTGCTGCTAGAAGCCAACTGTCGATACATGCTAATCGACGCGCGGCTCCGCGGCAGAGAGGCGGCGCGCAATTATGTTGAAGGCTGCTCGCACACGTTTACTGCCAGGCGTTCAACAGGTTGCGTCGTAGCTTTTAGCCTCTTGTTCTACATTATTGATCAAAGAAAAAAAACACCAAAACGCCAAACAAAAACTATGTCAATGTCCTACGATGTTGCGCGGCAGCTTCGCGCCAGTAACGTTCCGCGGAGGAATAAAACCGCTTCAGGCTTACTTCGGTAAAAAACAAATAAAAAAAAAAACCTTGGTTTTTAAAGAATTTTCTATGAAAATTATATTTCTTTTCGTTTTTCTTGCGGGGGTCATAATTTTTAGAATGAATTAAAGCGTTACTAAAAAAAAAAAGAGACATATCTTTAAACTAATAAATAAAAGACATAAATAAACCCAAACGCAAACAGGGTGACCTAATTAGGACTGCCATAAAGAGTAGAACAAGATCGATGTTTGATGCCATTGTCTTAAAGCCAGTTTTCATGCTTGTAGCCATTTTTAGATACGATAATTTACTTCCCTAAGGTCGACATAGCAGACACCTGCTAGTCATGATCTGGGTAAATCGAACAAGAGGCTGGGGAGAAAATATGTTTCAAACGTGTCCACTGTTCTTTTTAACGGGTTGTAGTTAAACAGACTTGGTATCTCAGTATTGTGAGAAGTTTTCTTGACGTTGAAGGGATACTATAAATACTCATCACAATGCGGTTAAAATCGAACAAGTGGTTGCAAACAACGTTGCTTCAAATTATGTGTCTTGAATAACATAACGTACTTAAAGCTGAGGGCATACTACAAACACTAAACAAAATCTGGGTTAAATCGATCGAGTGGTTGCAGAGAAATCTTGCTCCACACGTGTCATCGATTTTCAGAACGGGCTGTATCCCATGATGTAATTCTGTCCCTCGGCTTGCCATAGGGTCAAAGGTAGAGTCATTGGCCCGTGCCACCAAGGTCGTGTTTCGTAAGACGTCTGCTGTGTTCTCGTCGTAGAAAACCAGGTCACGTTTCACGAGGCAGACTTAACGTAATCCCATAACGTAAGCCTAACTGAATGCTTGCAGGTATGCCGGGATGACACTTCTCGCTTGATTGAACAGTTTGCGTCTGTCCCACTGGAGCAGCTAAGTACGAGGAAGAGATTTATTATTGGCCTTAGTTGTAACACCCCCCCCCCCCCACATGGGGTGGGATTTATTATTGGCCTAAGTTATGTCGTCCTCTTGCAATACTCTAGGGTCAATTAAGGGAGGGGGTTTGGTTTATGTTTTTTTGTTTTGAGGGTGTAGTTGTTCTGGGGTTAGGTTTTTTCTTTCTTTTTTTCTTTCCTTTTGAGAATTTGCAAAGTAATAATGTTTAATCACCTATACATACATAAGAAAATTTCAAATAGCCTAAAAATTAGTACTGCAAATTGTGTCATATTGTTATGAGGATGACGATATTGGGGTACGCTAAGATGCCGAGATTAAGGGTCTTAAGCGAACCAAAAAAAAATTATGTGGATGCTGGAAACCATCAACAACGTGATAGCGAAACAGCGAGGGTAAACTCAGACCTTATCTGATAGGCTAAACAGCTAAAGAGAAACCTGTTCCAGCTGTCTAAATAAGTCACACGTGACGCGGCGAACAATAGGCTAAACAGCTCAAGAGAAACCTGTTCCAGCTGTCTAAATAGGTCACTCTACGGTTCAGACACAACTGAAATATCAAAGCGACAAACTGTTACATAACGTAACCCGAGTAATAGCTATGGGGGGAAAATCCGCGAGAAAATAGGCCAATAAGCTCCATATTGTCAGCCTTGGGAACGTGACGGCCTGTATCATCATCCGCTCATTGACGGGAAAGGACGGACAGACGGGCAATGCAGTGAAGTTCATGCTGGGCAGACGATGACCACACCAGGCCGGTTGGGCGGGAACCATTGGGCGCGGGGCGACTTTGATTTTGATTTGGTTTAACGCCCCTTGCAACGTCATAATTTACGAGGCGGGACCCCTGAAAATTACGTCCATCCGGTGGTAATTTTATTATCATTTGGGTATCCAAGATGAGTCACAACCATGCTACGGCTGAATCCTATAGCGTTCGTAAAGACATACATCATTTTTTCTGATTTTTCCTCTCACGTCTCCTTACAAACATGACATGTCCAGTTTATTTCTAATGATACAACATTAAAACGAGTATCTGTAGTGGGGAAATGGAAACTTAAGGTGTAACAGACAGGCACGCAACGATATAAAAGTTGACTAGGTGTAGAAAAATACTAAGCGTATTTATATAGTACATATACTTCAAAGGTAGTAAGACATGGCGCCAGTTAATAATAACAATATATACACTGTAGTAATAATAAGTTTGTCCAGCGCCTAAAATCCAACTACGGTGGTCGATGACGCTCATACAGATATAATCACAGACATAAATGACATCCGTGTAGGCCCATATGGTAAAAATGACAATTTTGTTACTTTCTATGAAAAGAGCACAATAACTTGCATGGTTTCAAAGATACAACATGAGTATTGGTTTCAATTTCTTGAAATGAATAACATTTAAGGTGGTGAATTTAGACTGTCAATAAAAGAAAAGGCAAACTTGTCACAAACAAAGACCGAAGTATAAATATATATTGCACGATGAAATATTATTGTCTTTTGTCTTCGAGAGTGGCGTTAAACCGAACAATGCGCCCTCTCCCCAGAGCCTTCTCTTCAAAGGTCTCCCATTCGCAGCCCGTCGATCAAGGAAAAAGTGGACCACAAAACTCGACCCCGGGGAAAAGTCCACTGCGGTACAAGGAAAAACTCCATGACAAACCTGCCTTATCGTGCTATTATGCAATATGTCAAAGTGCGTGTGCAAAGTGTGGTGGTGGTGGGTGTGCTTCTTAAGAGAGAGCCTGAGCAGGAAAAAAAGGAAAGAAGGGGAATCCAAGATTTCCCGGGATTCAGTGAGAGCGAAGAGATAAAAAAGAATGAAAAAGAACGAAAAAATAGTCCAACAAAAATGGGTCATAGTTTCTCGTTGGTTTTTCTTCTAATTGCGGCATCAATACGCATCGATCTTTCCACCTGGCACTCCGAGCACGAAGCGGCTGGAATCTCTTTGGTTATCAATGTATAACCGGTGGTACATGGTTTGTTTAATTATTTTTCATTCTATTCCATTTAAGCTTTTTTCTATATGGACCTTGTCCGCAAAGAATAAACCCTAAAATGATCGCCATGAAGGATAGGATTGGTTACCAGTTTTACGTCCCTTGCAACACTCTAAGTTTATTTAAGAGACGGGACGCTTAGAACTTGCCTGCACCTAGAGTAAGTACACTTACGTGTAGAAACGCTCTATCCAGTGGAGAATTTTTAATGCTCACACAATTGCAGGAAATCAGGGAGGGCCAAGGCTCTGAAAAACCACTCACGTATTTCGTTATATTGGATGTATGCTAGCGTGGAATGTAGCCTTCCTACACCATGGTGGGTTTACGCAAGCTGCAGAGTTACACGCATACGGCCACAGAAGGCTACGACATAATACATAATTTAGCATTTGTTAGGGAAATCGAATCCCCTTTAGGCCAAGTACAGTACCGCGGCGAAGGGGTATCGAATACTTTTAAATGCCCGATTATCTAACGGAGTGGAAAGGTCGGCCCGCGTAATCACGTGCGGTCAGTGCAGCCAACGATCGACAGGCCAGTGAAAGGAGAGGAGGGAGTGGGTGGGCGAGGGCATTTGGGTCAGCCGAGGCCAGGTCGAGGCGGCAAAAACAGCCGAGTCAGGTTGGTAAATGGTGGTTGTCCTGTTGAAGTCCACAAGTGGTATGCAAAAGCCTTTAACTTATGAGGCACGGCGAACTCCACAGGCTACTAGACTACAAAGCAGTTTACACCGGGTATTATTATACAGCTAAACCTATTTAAGGCGACCACTTAATATCGAGAAAAAAGTGGTCATTGTAGACAGGTGGTCGTCTTTGAGAGGGATAGCATATAGAAGGATATCATTTAGGAGTCAATGGAAAGTGGTCGTTTGTGTAGGTGGTCGTCCTATACAGGTGGTCGCTTGAGCAGGTTCAAAAACTGTACATGTATTAACAGATTGTTACGGTTTTCCATTGAGCTCTTACATTCCCATCCTGTTGTCTAGACCAGAATCAGTCCTGTTGCAGTCGACGAGTGGTGTGTAAGCCTTTAACTTGCAAGGTACTTGCTTTGGTTGAATACCACTTATAATACTGTAACTGTAAACTCATTTAATAATCGGCCGGCTTCGATCTTGCCTGTAAATGCCAACCCAGGGAAAGAGGAACATAATATCCCAGCAAAGAGACGAGAGTAATCTCTTAACACGGGGATTGAACTCTAGTCCCATGCGTGATAGGTGAAGAGCATAACTATCTCACCACACAGGTTGGTTTATCTGTTGTAGATCAAAAGTGTTAAATGCACCCCCCACCCCCAATCTCCTATTAGGCCATGGTCAAATGTATATCGCATGTCAGGAAGGTCCCAAGTGCCTTGTCAGCAAACTGATTATATTTTAAACATTTGGTGTTTATCAGTTCGTTTTGAACTTTGAGCCACCTCAAACAAAAATAGTTCAGTGCGCCCTCCGATTACCCCCAAAACACACACCCAAACAGAGAGAGAGAGAGAGAGAGAGAGAGAGAGAGAGAGAGAGAGAGAGAGAGACCGCGCGCGTGCGCACATACAATACACTCTCGCACACAAACACACACGTGCCGTGACCACCTAACGCAGAAGAGAAGTGACCACCACGAAAATCAAAGGTACAAGACTTTTGTACAAGGTTTTTAACATATCAGCATCCCAACCTTTATTAGAAAAGGGTGTGGAAATGTCGCCAGTGGTCAGGAAACTTTTATCAATGTCCAGTCAAAGGCGAAAGCTGGCTTGCTCTTCGATGGAGCATAATGTAAGATGACTTTCAATAATGCCGTATCAACCTCATAACTCTTAGATCTGTTCTCTCTCTCTCTCCCTCCCCCCCCCCCATCCACTCTCTCTCTCTCTCTCTCTCTCTCTCTCCCCCCTCTCTCTCTCTCTCTCTTCTTGGAGCACCAAAGACTGGTTCCACTTTCTTTTCGCCTTTTTTTTCTTTTCTTTATTTCTTAGTAACTTCCGGTTCTTCCTAAGTAAATTCACCGTTCTAAAACTAATAAGAGATTTGATCTCCACCAACACCCGATGGTTTCAGATTCAAGCCAATAAAACTACATAATACATCGACATCTGTGATTTCATACTATAAATGTCTTTCAACGAATCATAATAAATAAGCTTATATATATTGATTATGTGTGGGAGTAAAATTGAGCACATGTACTGATTCGACATGATTTGGCCCAAGGCCATAATATTAGAATACATGTATATATAATAATAATATATACATGTATATACTTTACAATGACGACTTCCTGAACTCGGAAGGCCAGGCGTGGGTGCGATATAAAATTACGAGTCAGCACACGCTGACTAATACATTACAATAGTACATGTACTTTGAATAAGTATAACACAAGGCCGTGTTTTAAAATATCGCTGACTGTTTAGAAAAGAGGCGAATACCCAACTACAGTCCTTGTACTATTTGCCCCTATGCAAAATAACCAACGAATAAAAAAAAAATATGACATGTTATGTCAGGTCAACATTTTGTTTATTAAGAGTACAGGTCTGCATGAACTTTACACAAAAAATGAGAGAAGAAGTAAACAAAAAACAACCCCAACCAAACAAACAAAACAAAAAGAAAAACAGGTGCTATTAGCTTAGAGATAAGAAAACCAGCGAAAGTTTTTTGTTTGTTTTTATTGTCGTTATCGCTGATTCACATGTTCCTCTATTTCAATCCACCAATTAAACTCAATCTATCTATTTTTATATTATAGTTAAAGTGTGTGTATAAATAACTTTAGATAATGCATGTCATACGGACCGAAAATGTGCAAAAGCGTGACTTGCATCAATCGAGTGAAAATAATGATTATCACTATCCGATTTCATTATCCAATTGTGTTTCGATATTTTTACAAACACTCGTGAACATTTTTCTTATTTCACAAGTAATTTTAGATATCCGTATATTTTTCAAGTCATTTCACATATTCGTGTTTTTCTTATTACACGACTGTTGACGAAGCCGGTACTAAGACCTCGTGAGCTTAATGCTATAGTGTACTATCTCCAAACTTTTGAAAGAGGAAAATGTGCCTTTAGTTCTCTAAACAAACGGCAAAATATCCCCAATTCGCCTGGCAAAGATGTGAAGCTAGCACAAGATAACGGCTCACTCCTGACCTGTCACCCAGGTCTCGCCATTGCGACAGGGACATGATAACGCTCGATATGGAGGCTATAAATAGCCGGTCGCTAAGCACCTCAGTGTGGACGGGGCACCCAACAACCTGTCTGTGAGGACATGTCCACAGTACAGAGATGATAGCACACGAGTTGGTCTTTAGGTTTGGTTTTTGTTTGGGTTTTTCTATTTCTCTTGGTTGTTGGGATTTTTTTTACTGCTGATTCTACGAGTATGTTTGGTGTTGTTTTCTTTGTTTTTTTCTATCTCTGTTGGTTGTTGGGATTTTTTAACTGCTGATTCTTCGAGTATGTTTGTCCTCTTCTTATGCCCAGATATTGTGATCGGCTATACCAATGTTGAATTGCTGTGGACTTTGTTTTACGTTTCTTGTTACACTGTAAGGTCATTATAGAGGCGGGCTATTTCGACCCTGCCTGCCTGTCATGGCCGACACGGCTAAGAAGGACACAGTGCCCCTGTTTGAGACAAGATTTGTTCGCCCAACCTCGGGATGGAACTCCAGTGCTCTGCGTGATCGGCGCAGAACCTCACCATTAGACCAGAGACGCGCCCTGCTGTTGGTGGGTACGAGCACATGCAAAGTAGCTGATAGCAGACTATTTGGGTTTTGTTCTGTCAGTTGTTACAGTCTTTATATGCTTTACTGCTCGGTCTATCTGTCTCTTACCTACACCCACATAATATCAATATCAGCCATTATCAATGTGGTGATAGTATTTCGCCTGAAGAGATTACAGAAAATAATCCGATAAACGCTCACACTTTCTCATTCTGTTATCTGTCTGCCTGTCCCTCTCTCTCTTTCTGTGCCTCCCCCCCCCCCTCTCTCTCTCTCCTTTTCTTTCTCCGACTCCCCTTCTCTATCCTCCCTTCGTGGCTGGTATTGGTAAAACACCCCTGGCAACACTATACAGTCATCAAAAGGAGATGCCCCCAAATTTGAAATTAATCTTCGTTAGGACGACGGCCAGGGCCATAAAAACAAAAAAATAATGTAAGAAAATATCTTAGGGTTCAAATCAGTAGATTATGCAAAACAGCCAACGACATGAAGTGGCAGCAGTGGAAGCCCTCCAGCCGACACGAAGCGAACAGTTCAGACAACGTCACCACCAGTCAATGCTGCAGACTGCAGACACGAGACCTCACGAACAACTTGTTCAACTCGCGCTCGGCTGCCGCCATGTTGTTGTTGCGTTACGTAATCAGGTCACGCCTGCTGCACGTCAGTGACGAAAGTCAGTCAATGGCTGCTCTCCAACCCCCCCCCCCCCCACACAAACCAACCCCCATCAGCTCAACCCGCATCCGCCCTCATCCCAGAGGAGGAGTGTAGCAGACAACTACAATGCCAGCAGACAACAGTCATCGGCTTGTACATACACACTGCACGTCATGACGTTGCCACACTGCAAAATAAAAGAGCAAGGGAGCAAAGCGAATCCCTCCCGTGAGAGAAAGAAAGAGAGAGAGAGAGAGTGAGTGAAAGAAAGAATGAGACGAAAGACAAAGAAAGAGAGAAAGAGAGGCAGACAGACAGAGAGAAAAGGGGAGGAAAAGACAGGGAACGAGAGAGACAAATTATATGCCAATGAACACTAATTGAATTCAAACAATTTAACTCTCTTTCCAGCAAACCTCACAATAAAAAGTTACCAATTTCTCTGGCTCAATTGAATACTAAAGCTGACGATTGGTTCTTTATACAGAACAGCGTTGAGAGATGGATTTTCCGCAGCTTTTTTTGTGCGAATTCGGCATATTTAGGCGTGGACCTGTTTTGTCAGTTGCAGGCCAGACTCATCTATATGAGATATACATAATATGAGCCGGGCCTGTAACTGACAAAACAGGTCAGTGGACGCCTAAAGCCGATATTAGAGTCCGAAGTTGGATAAATCTTGGAGGACAAAACTCAGAAAGGCTCATTGAATTCTCCGGATGTCGCAAACAGCTACAACTACTTAACCGGATGTGGGTTTAAAAAAAAAAGAAAAGTGACTCTTTGCCCAATGCTTTAAACAAGACTATTCAGACTATGGTCTACAAAAGTTCACGTTTTTTGCCACTGACTTCGGATATCAGAGTTACAAATTTACAAATCCGAATTTATCATAAGCTACTCAGTACCCAGCCTTACCACGGAAACTATGGCCCACAAAGTTCACAGCAGTTTTTTTTTTTTTTCAAACCACTTCTCACCCCCCCCCCCCCCTCTCCCACTTCTCAAACCCTCCCACATGTTAACCCATAAGGTGCACCGCGCAACATGTTCTGTCCGGGATTATAGTGGCAGGTAGAGGAAGGAAACACGTGTCTGCATACTTATTCATAAGACAAAAAATAATACACCTACTGTATGTTTTTACTTTGTACGAGGTATCCGAAAACAGATTGGGTGGTCTGAAGAGAGAGATTTGGGTTTGTTTACCAGTTTTACGTCCTCTGCACACTGTAAGGTCATTTAAGAGACGGGCTAGGGTCAACCCGGGCCAACCAAGAGGGAAAAAATCCCAGCAGAAAAAAACACATCGTTAGTGCTCGGGATCGAACTCGGGTCTTCCGCATGAAAGGCGAAGAGCCTTACCATTACACCACAACGCCGGTCGAAGAAAGTGAGAGAGATGTCTATTTCGTTAGGTTTTACGGCACTATCGACACTGTATTATGTATAGTCATCCTGGACACAAACAAGTGTGGATATATTATTTACTCATAAAACGTACAACGCAGTAGTAGTGAGTGTAACCTGTATATGTTTTACATTGTACATTATATCTGAAAATACATGTAGTTTGTGCGACCCGCAGACAGGAGGGGTAAACAGAGAAAATTAGGGGAGAGAGAGAGAGAGAGAGAGAGAGAGAGAGAGAGAGAGAGAGAGAAAGCGGGTGGGGAGCTTTGTTTGTTTATTTGGTTTCGGTTTTATAGCCTTTTCAACACTGTATCCCGACTGGAAACTGGGAACACGTGCATACTTAGGCCTACTCATGAAACGTAGGGTGCAGTTTCGTGCGTGACCTGAATATTACCTCCCATTGTATCTGAAAATAGATTGGGTGGTTCGCAGACAGAAAGAATAAACGAGGAACGAAATTTGGGGGAGGGGGGAGATTTAGAGAGAGAGAGAGAGAGAGAGAGAGAGAGAGAGAGAGAGACTAGACGAGGAAAGAGAGGCAAGGAAAAGAGCTCAGCATTTCTTTCCACAAATACTGCTGAGTCAATGTGAAATCCGATAATCAAAACGGAAGATTGATTTCCTTGATCCCCTCACCAAAAGCAAGAACGAAAAACATCATAATGAATCAATACAATTTCTTTTTAAATCCCCCACCCACACACCCATCTACAAACGTACCAAGTCCTGCATTCCCCCGCCAGGTATACCCCTATAATATTACAGGACTAAGGGGTTTTGGTCTGGTTTTGGTTTAACGCCCCATGCAATACTGTAAGGTCATTTACGAGGCGGGACCTCCGAATTTTTACGTCCATATCCGACAGGACGGGGGTCGGAGCCATGAAAACTTCGGGAAAATCCAGGTGAACTTCTCCGTATTCGAACCATGGACCTCCTCATCTGAAGGCAGGCGCACTACCGCTCGGCCACCGACGCACCTGCACTAGGGTTCTCCGCCTACCACGCGGAAGACCCGAGTTCGATCCGCGTTTTATTATTTCTTTTTGCTGAGATCTTTTTCCCTCTCGGCCCGGCATGGCCCTGACAGAATACGTCGAAGTAACTCGGCTCTTAAATGACCTTACAGTATTGCAAGGGACGTAAAACTGGTAACCAAACCAAAACCAAACTACCACATGGCCATCCGTAGTCAGAGGCAGAGCCCTTGCTAACGCGATTTTGCTCGCCCTTTTTGTTTTGTTTTTCCACTTCATCGTTTGGACTTCGTTTAGTTGTTTTTTTCATAGCATTTTGATCTTGATCCCCCCACTCCACTTGTGCATCGAGATGAACCAAAAAGTGGGCCAAAGAAGAAAATAGTGTTTACAATTTGTACGGCCTTCACCTTCCCTTGCCCCGCCGCCACATACTCAGCCCAGAGCTCGCACTGTGCAGAGGCCAGCCGAGCGCACCGCAGCAATACACTGAACACGATGTTCTATCACGTGTTGTATATTGACGAGCGCTGGTATCGACAAGTGGTTTGGCTTGGTCCGTATAGACTTGGTCACCAATTTTACGTCGCCTGCAACACTGTATGGTCGTTTAAAATACGGGCTACTTCGACGTATGTCTGTCAGGGCTAACCCGGGCTGACAGGGAAAAATCCCAGCAAAAAAACAACAACCCGCAGATTGTCCACGACCGGGATCGAGCCCGGGTCTTCCGCATGATAGGCTAAGAGCCTAACCATTACACAATCGTGCTGGTTCAACAAATGGTTTTGGGTG
>JAUKPP010262584.1:0-11750 GCA_032273245.1 Phyllaplysia taylori
TCTACTGATATCGGGCAGAGCTCATTATTCACACGATCAAGGCATAATAAGTAGCATACTGGCTTGCCGACATGAGCTCTTGGGCTTTGGGGAACATTTCGCGAGAATTTTAAAAAATTATTTGGAGAGTATGGCGTTAGAAATTATCATCAGGAGGATTTCATTTTCATTTTTATAAAGTTAACGAAAAAGTGGTTTTTAAACACTATTTACTTGGCTCTAATTTTATACACAATGGCCTAGCGGTGCTCTGCCCCACCACCATTGCCAGATGTCGCTGCATAGTGCCTATCAGAAAGGACACATCTTTAATAAAGGTAAAGAGAAAAGTGAATAATCTGCAGTCCTGGAAAAAATACAAACAAAAATGTCTCACTTCCGGATCAAGGGGCGGAGGTGGGGCAAAAATTATTGTGTTTACTAGCAAATGGCCTCTATAGCATCTTGTCAAATCTGCCAAAACAGTCTAAACCTCTCTTAACAGAATCTTCTCGTTCCTCCCTTAATAAAATCCCCTTTAAAATCACCTGCGTGAAACAGAAACCCTTCTCCTTTCCCTCGAAGAGTTCTGACCTGTCCAAGAAGGAAAGAGCGTTGTCAGTTCATCCCCAATACGAATCAAAACACCCCCAAATTTTGTTCGATTTCTACTAGCTCAAATCTTTACCCCAACGCTAAGCGAGGAAAGGGTGTGGTCTGATGGGGTTGGGAGCCATGAGCATTGCACATGGTTACTATGGTAGGAGGTGTGAGATCTGACCGTAGCCTGTCTTCAAGGTTCTAAGTAGCTTGCTGATCGGGACATTTCCTGGCCAGAGGTCTGAAATTCTGCCACTGCCTGCCGCTCTGATCTCCCCAGCAGTCGAGGAAAAAGTTTCCCTGGACTGCCCTTACAGCCACACCTTAGTTATCATGGGTTCCTTTCTCGCTTATTACGACATGTTACAAGAAGTTAAAATGCTTCTATGTTCTAGAGTTAGTGCAGTGAAAGGCATCAGTTGATTGCGGTTATTGCATTGATAGAGGCTGCTGTAAGGCAAATGGCATTGGGGTTAAAAGTAGTATTACATCGATGGGTAGGGCTAGAGGCGGCAACGAAGAAGTGTTGCGATCTATTCTGTTCTTTTAATGGCCAAACAGTAAATTTGACCAGCCACAAGCAGCAATGACGATTAGTGAGAATGATTGGCACATGTCATATAGCTAAGGGGATCGTCTCCACCACACACCCAGCCTCCCCTCGGAAGTCCCCTGTCTAAGACGGAACCTGTGTAAGACAGGCATATTTCCTCTCTCCCTTCGATTTCGGATTCTGTCTTGGACAGGCTCAATTGTATCAAAAGTGTCCCAAATATTCATTATGACCCGTTAGTATGAAAACCAGAGCAACAAAGACACAAGTAGAAGTAGAAACCCTGTTCTTATTTCAAACAACAATAATTCAGAATAACATTTTTTTTTTTTTTAATTTGTTGTTAGTTATAATATTAATATTCTTGTCCTTCCATAGAAGGGGGTGTTAAATATTTTCCTTTCTCTCTGTCTTCCTGGTTGACTATTCTCAATCATTCTCTGTGTTTATCTCCTTTCATCCACAGATCTTGGTCCTTTCCCACCACCCCCCTCGCCCCATCTTTCTCTCCGAGGGCAATCACTCTCCACATCTCCCCAATGATGTGCTGTAATATTTACCTTTTATGGCCTTTGAAGGTTAAATCCTATTGAATGAAATATTGTCTTGTATGGCACACCCCTCCACATTTTTCTTCCTTCTGTCTCTCTCCTTCAATTTCCTTTCCCTCATCGATCTTATCCATTCATCTATCTCTCTCTCTTTTTCTGCAGATAATGGATGAAGTCAAGGAAGGAATACAGTATGCCTTTCAAACAAAAAATGAATGGACATTTGCAATTTCAGGCACAGGTGGGTAAACATATTTTTAATGGCAGTGGGAAGTTGTGATTTATGAAAGTGAAAGCTGATCATTGGTTCTTATTCCTCTTTTTCTTAAGTGAATTGTATTTTTTATTCAGTTGCTTAGAGGAGATTGCCTGTACTGAATAGACCATACTAATTTCTTTCCCCTCCCTATTTACCTTTCTCTCTACACTGCTGCTCTTTCTTTCTTCCTCCCACTTCCTGTCAAGTATTGTGTTTTGTGTAGGGCTTGTAATGGTACAGGCAAATTTTGAGTGAGATGGGAATAGCCACCTTTCATTGTCATGGCAACTTCTTTTTTTTTTTACATACTTCTTTTAAATTCTAACATCTTTTAGAAAGTAAAATATATTATTATAATTATAATGCAAATCTAATGGAGGAATGTGAATAGAATATAGGCACAGGCCTGCCACTGTGTGATATTGTCTATGCAATTAGTTTTGCAGATGCTGCAGTGTTGCATTCAACTTTCTAAAGGAAGGGTTGGGGGAGGGCAATTTATTTAGTAGCTCGCTAGGAGTGGCAGGATGAAGCACAGTAGAATCTTTACATAAAATGCTTTGCTGTGCTTTGTTTTTGGTCCATCAGTGTCTTACACTGGAGATAATGCCGTTAAAGGTGCTGAGTTATTTGGCCTACTTTTAGAGAAATAGAGAGCGCAAAACCTGTGTAGGACACTGCGTAGCTGATAAATTGGAAGGGCTTGAAAACATGTCATGACTTGCGTTTTCTTTTTTGGTTTGTTTTTTTGTTTTGTAAGAGTCTAAGTTGAAGAAAGAAAGATTTTGTTGCAAGTCATTGCATACACTTGAGAAAGCATGAACGAAGAATTTGTCTAGTTAGATTAAAAGACTTTATATTATAATAGAGGGTGGCGGAGGGAGTCAAGATTATTTAGAAATTATGGCAGCTATTATTATTAAATAAGGAATCCACAACAGTTCTAACTTTACACTTTATTAAAATCTTTGATGTAGGTCCTATGTAAGATAGTTGTGAGCTTGCACTGTCCATGTTGTGGTTTTTTTAATGTAGGCCTATGTCTTTATGATGAAACAATTTTTGTGTCATGTCATTGTGACCCCATTCATTGTTATAATAAAGTCTGTGGGTAGTTAGAAGATGCTATACTGATGCTGTCGTGTAATGGTTAGGCTCTTCGCCTATCATGCGGGAAGACACTGGATCGATCCCCGGTTGCGGACGATCTGGGTTTTTTTCTGCTGGAATTTTTCCCTCTCAGTCCGGGTTGGCCCTGACAGCCAGGGTCGAAGTAGCCCGTCTCTTAAATGACCTTACAGTGTTGCAGGGGACGTAAAACTGGTAACCAAAAGAATATGCTATAGTGTGGGTATTCTTAAGTCTGTTTAAATATCACTACTGTCCTAAACTACTTCCTGGCCCTGAAACGGCCTCATAGAATGTGGATAGTATCATTAAACTCTGGTATAAAAATCAAAAGATTATTCTTTTATGTGACTAGGTCATGCGGCCATGGAAGCGTCTGTTGCAAACCTCCTGGAGCCTGGCGATGTGGCTCTGGTCTGTCAGAACGGGATCTGGGGACAGAGACTGGCGGACATGGTGGACAGGAATGGTGAGCTGTTGTTGGATTACTAGCGTTGTATCACATTTAGTCTTTTCAGAACTTGTTTCATGTGGTTTCTTGTATCCGAATTTCCCTTCGAGGATTAATAAAGTCTTTATATATAAATTCATTTAGAAATTTAGTCTTTTCAGATATGATTTTGATTTTCGTCATAGTGCTTCAATATGGCCTAACTCTTTTTCTGCACTTCTGAGATAATAGGAGAAAACTGATTTAGTCGGACTCTATGTTTTGAGTAAAACCATTATGGAAATGTTGGATTTTAGCCAAAACTGCCCGGCACTTTGGAACAAATTAAATACAAAACCATGCACTTTGGTGTGGGGAATAACCTATTGGGTGTATTCCATAATAGCCTAATACTAATTGAGACTTAGGCCATTTTGGAAGCACCATGATGTTTTGTACTTTCTCTTGATTGTTGTGAGGTAAGATCTGTAAGTTAAAGACATATTCTTGCCTCACATCATTTTGGAGATGGCGTAGAAAAGAATTATGCTGATAAAGTGAGATGTTATTTCATTTTATGTTGCTGGAGGCAAGAGTTTTTGAGACTTGATCTGTCATGAATTTATATACATGATGTTTTTAGGGCTTGGTGGTCTGGCTTGGAAAGATTGTTTTTTGTCTTAATGTTTTTATTGTCTTTGATGTGTATTTGATTGTATTTTTGTGTGGGTTTTTGTCTACATATTCCATGTGCATATAGATCTATGTGTTTTAGTAGATGTGTATTTTTAGCGTAAATAAGTTAATTCAAGATTTGATTCACTTTTAATTTACTACAAAGCAGACATTGTGACCACTGGAGAGTTTATTGAAAAGCTCACCAGGAAAAACATTTGATAATACCTTGAACGAACAATGTTTTCTGTCTTGTTCTCTGGAAAAAAAATAAAAGGAAAGAAGTTAGTAACACTTGAAGCTCAGAGTGTACAAATATATGTTAATGATCAATTATTTTTCTCAGGTTCAACGGCAGTAAATCTTCATCGTCCAATGGGAGAGGTGTTTAGCCTTGAGGAAATTGAACAGGTATTTGTTTGAAGTTTTTGTCTGTTGTGTACCTAGTCTGCTAGAATAAAAAGGAGTAAGGCCTAATTGTGCAATATGCGTGCAGTGGAAAATTTATGAATCCATTTCAATTTAAGGCTGAAAAAAAAAACCTGGACTTAATTGATTGGGAATACGAGATGTGATCAAGATACATCTTTAACAAGCATCCTCAATTTTGTCTCGCCATAGCCCTTTCGCTTGATGCGCTTATAATCTCCATTTTTAGCGGAAGTGATTTTGTTCACGCCATTATTGTAATCTGTATTTGAATTGGATTTACATTTTCTTGCAGCATGAACTTCTTTTGTATCAGCTGTCACTGATTTTTAATTGAGATGAGGATGAAAGTGATTTTTGTTTTGGCTTAACGCTCCATGCAACACTGTAAGGTCATTTACAAGGCGGGACCTCCGAATTTTACATCCATCTCAGATAGGACGAGAAAGTGATCTAGGTCTCATTTTGGTTGGAGTTGATAACTTTTATTGTGATTTGATTTTCAATTGAAATATCATATAGCTATGATATAGAGATAAGTGATCACCTTTTTATCTGCTTCCTTTATTGTTCGCAGGCTTTGCAAAAGCACAAACCATGCTTGGTGTTTGCCACATTTGGGGAGTCCTCAGCCGGAACGCTTCAGCCCTTGGAAGGCCTCGGAGATCTCTGCCACAAGTATGTTTGTTTTGGGAAGAGCTGCAAATAATAACGAGGGCTGTACCGGCGCTGTGGTGTAATGGTTAGGCTCTTCGCCTTGCATGTGGGAAGACCCTGGATCCATCCCCGGCCGCGGACGATCAAGGTTTTTTTTCTGCTGGGATTGTATCCCTTTCAGTCCGGGTTGGTCCTGACAGGCAGGGTCGAAGTAGCCTGTCTCTTAAATGACCTTACAGTGTTGCAGGGGATGTAAAACTGGTAACCAAACCAAAAAAAATAACGAAGGCAGTAAGAAACCACATGAAACAAGTTCTGAAAAATAGAACTGCACCAAAAACATGACAGGAGTTAGATCTCTGTACATTTTGTGACAGTGACTGAATAAGATAAATTAATATCTATCATAGGAAAGCTTTTTTTTCATCACTGTAAATTATGTCTTTTTTAGCTTGAAACATCAACTTCAATAGTTCAATCCCATACTCTGTATTTATGTTAAAAAACAACAACAGGGTTACTTTTATTGCAGTGCATTCAGGCAGCAGATCTGCCCCCCTTTTGTCTCTTAAATGACCTTATAGTGTTGCAGGGGACGTAAAACTGGCAACCAAACCTGCCCCCCTTTTTGGGAAACCCTGTTATTTTTTTAAGTGAGTCTGGAACAGCTCTGTTCGTTAGTGCAGCAAGTAGCGTAAAAATAATAATCATTGAAAGCAGCAACAACAAAAACAAAACCAACAATTTTTTTTTTAAACGCGCTGTGCTGTTTGGTTAGGCTCTTCGTCTGTCACGCGGAAGACCTGAATTCGATCCTGGTCGCGGATGATCTGCAGTTTTCTCTGTATTTTTACATCTCAGCCCGGGTAGGCCCTGGCAGGCATGGTCAAAGCAGCCCGTCTCTTAAAAGACCATACAGTGTTGCAGGGGAAGTAATACTGGTAACCCCCCCTCCAAGAAATATCAGACTATAATGTTGTTGAGACCAGATAGCCTTTGCCACTGACATTTCACATACCACGCTTTAGCACTAAGCTGGGAGGATCACAACATAATCAGCGTGGTAGCAGCTGTCTCTGACACATCCATAGAAATGGGAGGATTTATGTCAGGCACAATCAACAAGCAATTTCATTCTTGGTATGGGGATTAATTGAAGGTACCAGCTTTGCTATTGGTATTGTTTGTTTTGCTTTGCTTCTATAATTGGAGCCAAAAGTATATGTCAGTTCAGTAATTCCACATGAAGATAATTTATATGTCATCAGTATCATGCAGATTGTTTTTTTTAAATATTTTAAATTCTTATATTTTTTAGAATCATGAATAGCTTCTCTTGATCTTTTGAAGCAAAAACACGGATTATGCCTCTTAAGCCTTTATTCATGTATTGCTTGTCTCATGTTTCCTCAGTCTCTGTCATT
This sequence comes from Phyllaplysia taylori, assembly GCA_032273245.1. Lineage (NCBI taxonomy): Eukaryota > Metazoa > Mollusca > Gastropoda > Aplysiida > Aplysiidae > Phyllaplysia > Phyllaplysia taylori. The sequence continues at coordinate 6,686 of JAUKPP010262584.1, forward strand.
ACAAAGTAGGATTAGCCAGTGGGCTTAGCTGTGTCTCTGTTCACATCTGCTTCCACCAGCACCTGAACATCTGTGTGTGTGTGTGTGCATGTGCGTGCGCGCGTGTGTGTGCGTGTGTGTGTTGGCGGGGAGGGGGGGGGGGGAAGAGTGGTGGTGGTCTCATTTTCTCATTTCAGGGAAAGGATGTTAATCAATCTGTGACAAGTAATTTAACACAAAGTAAAGTGGCCCGTGTTGTTATGTCTCACTGTTCTCTTACTTGCTTGGGTTATAGAATATTTTGGTGTATATAATTGTTGGGGTTATTTTGTGTAAGAAATGAAAAAAGCTTCAAACTATTGTGCTTTTTCTAGTACCAATTTTTCAGATGAACTCATGGTTTTCCATATTTTCACATATCTTAGATGTCATATCCTCACTTTTTCAGATACAGTGTGATATGTAATTTACTGTTACTTCTGCCCTCTGAGGGGAAAACATTCAGGATGGAAATTCTCCGTAAATTTACTAAAAATCTGTAATATTGATTTGCTCCTTCATTTTCCATAAGTTGGACCTGACAAAGTAGTCTAGAATTGAATCCTATAGTGCCATTGAAACTTTCGACTAGACTAACATTTTGTCCGTCTGACTGCTTTTGTTACCAATTATATATTTTTTTTCTGTCTAATAAGGGGGGGGGGGGGGGTGCTAGCAGATGCTCTAGGGTAGTCTGCTCTTTCTCCTTCATTGCTATGTGTGTTACTATTGTCCTAATCGATTTCACCGCCGCTTTAAGGTAATGATTAGGCTCCTTGCCGGTCACGCGGAAGACTCGAGTTTGATCCAACACACGGATGATCTGATTTTTCTCTGCTGGGATTTTTCCTATCAGCTCGGGTTGGCCCTGGCAGGCAGGGTCAAAGTAGCCTGTCTCTTAAATGACTTTACAGTGTTGGTTTTCTTTGTTTGTTTGTCCCTGTGACCTTACAGTGTTGCAGAGGATGTCAAACCAAACCAAATCAAAGACATTATACAGGATCGTTGCATTGATCTAAAATATAGTGTTGCAGGGGATTTAAAACTGGTAACCATACCAAACCCTCAACAAAGCAAAGAAAAAACTTAACATAATTCGCAAGCAAGTATCCTTATTAATTTGTCCTCTTTTTCAGATACAACGCTTTGCTCTTGGTGGACTCTGTGGCTGCTTTGGGTGGAGCCCCGCTATTTATGGATGCTTGGAGTAAGTAGGAAATCCTCCACCTGGATGTTCTATTTGCCATGACGATGAAAACTTGGATAAGACTGGATTAGTTTGTGTAATTTTCTGTTTCTGATCTGAATCAGCCTAGTTATGAAATCGGAAAGGGGCAGACAGAGAGAGAGAGGAAGAGAGAGGGGAGGATTGGAGGAAGAGACAGAGAGAGAGAGAGAGAGAAGGAGTTGAGTCAGTGGAGAGACCCATAAGAAAGAGGGAAAGAGAGACAGAATGAGAGGAGAGAGGGACAGAATGAGAGAGAGAGAGAGAAGAAAGAGACAGAGAGGGGAGGAGAGGAAGGATATTATTATATATGTATGAACCTTTCTGTAACTTGTAACTATGCGATGTGTAGATGCCAACAGGCACAGAGGAAATTTCCTCTTCTGGTGGATCAATAAAGTATATCTTATCTTATTTCTTGCAGTATCTTCAAACAGCTTATAGAGGCTAATGTGGTGCATTTTACTTCCCAGCCAGTGGGTTTAAGTAACATTCTCACCTCGTTAAAAGTTAGAGACAATAAAAAACATAACTATGCTCACACTTTGTAATCTTTCTATCGACTCCCAAATTGGATATCTTCTATATAATAGTCCTCTTTAAGACGACCACCTGTCTAAAACTACCACTTTTTTATCGACATTGGGTGGTCGTCTTGGACAGGTTTGACTGTATTCTAGTTCATATCGTTGCCATTTTATTTTATTTACAATTGTTAACATATCATTAATATTATCATAATTGCTTACCTAACATACAGACATTGATGTGCTGTACTCTGGCTCCCAGAAAGTTCTGAGCGCCCCACCTGCCACAAGCCCGATCTCCTTCTCACAGAGAGCCAGGTACTGGAAAAAAAGCTCATCCAGCCCTCTTTTTAGGAGACTTGGCATCTGAACTTAGATTTTATTTTCAAGAGGCGCATACCTGATATTCAAGTAGAAGAAATGTTATCATTTGAGTTACAGTTATGTCATATGATTCTTATTCTGTAAATGTAAAAAGCTATAATGTCTGTTAATGTAAATTTCCTGTTTCAATTATTCTGATGTAGTGTCAGCAAGATTTCTTTTATGAGGCAAACTTTAAGATGTCTTTCATGTTGTCATGAAAAGATGATGGCAAAAGGGCGGTGGTTAAAGTAAACCTAAAGAAATGCTCATATTTTTTGTAGCCTAATTGAAAAAAAATAGAAATGTTTTATGTTCCATGAAAAATTTTACTTACTTAGGTTCGCCCCTTTTCACAGAGTATCGCAAATTGTCCTAAAGTTAAAATGAAATATTGGAATCTAATGAAACAAAAATGATGTAACTCTGTAATTTTATTAGTAAAAGCCACGTTTATCAGAGCCCCAGCTGGTTTTGTCTACTTAGCCAGGCTGTGCATTTGTCTCTTTCAGTTGATATGTCATATGATTCTACTTTTGTAAATGTAAATGTAGTTTAGAGTTGCAAACACTCATAATTCTGTTATGAGTCTCACTAGTTTTATGTATATATTCTCTTGTAGTTATTTCTTCTGTAAAGATATAAGTCACGCCCGAAAAAAGTAAAATCTCACTAACGGCAATTTGAAATCTCAATAATATGTCTGTCTGTGGAACACATTTCTTGGAAACTACTGTCTTTTTGGACAATTCATTCATTCTTTTTTCCTTGTAACCTATCAGAGACAAGATTGCCAACAGAAAGACAAGAATCAGGTCTTACTACTTTGATGCAAATGAACTGGCAAACTACTGGGGCTGCGATGCAGGACCAAGGAGGTATGAACATTTTGACTCCTGAAAGCAACGGTTTGAAAATTTTACAGGAAAGCTAAAAAACCTTGGGTCACTTTTACAAAGCAGTTTAAGAAAAGCCTCATGTTAGATTTCATTGTATGTCACTTGCAGGTATTTTTTATGCAGTACTGGAAAGCCAAAAGACGTCGTTAACGTTTTTACAAAACATTGAAAAGTTTCATGCTAGACTAATGTACCTATAGTTCTATTGGATGTAATAGTCTATCTTTTTAGCACAATATTTTGCATTGTGGCTTTACTGGGCGATTTAGTTACGATGATGTCATAACTGCTGGAAAAACTTTACTCCGCTTGTTTGATCACTTTGTTTAAGTGAAAATTAGTATAGAGAGAGAGAGAGTGTGTGCGTGTGTGTTTTAGAGAGAGAGAGATGGAGAGAACAAAACAGTCTGATCACTGTGATATTTTGATAAGCTATAGTTGTACGTTTTTATCGATTTGTAGACTAAAATTTTCTGTTGTGATACTTTTAACTGTCTACTGCAATTTTCTACTTCGTCAATATTTTTATTACGTGTATAAACTGAATTTCACTTCTATTTCTAATCCTGCATACACATACATGTCACTGTGATTATACATCATTATATCTATGTACTTTATATTTCTATAATCTCTATGTAATTTACACTGATGCCCTTCTGTGAATGTATTTCCTATGTCTGTATTTTAATGCCTTTATTGCCTCTGAAATGTCTTTGTAAACCGCATTGAGCATTGTTGTCTATGGAAATGCACTATATAAATACCATATATTATTATTATTATTTATCTTATATTCTATCTGCGCACAGATATCATCACACTGGTATGGTCACTAGTGTCTACGCCCTGAGGGAAGGCCTTGCTCGTTTGGCTGAGGAGGTGAAGATATATGTCATTTTCATACCAGTTTGCCTCTTCTACTTCCTTTAAAAGTACACATTTTTAGTGCCTACAAAACATGCTATACTAAGCTTTTCTCTTGCTTCTCTATGCAAAGAATTGTAAGTTAGACTGGCGCTGTGGTGTAATGGTTAGACTCTTCGCCTTGCATGCGGGAAGACCCTAGATCGATCCCCGATCGCGGATTATCTAGGGTTTTTTTCTGCTGGGATTTTTTCCCTCTCAGTCCGGGTTGGCCCTGACAGGCAGGGTCGAGGTAGCCCGTCTCTTAAATGACCTTACAGTGTTGCAGGGGACGTAAAACTGGTAACCAAACCAAACCAATTGTAAGTTACAATCAAACCTCTTTCTGTGGGGGTGGCTGGACTTGCTCGTCTGGCTGAAGAGGTGAAGATACAAGTCATTTTCATAGCAGTTTCCATTATCTTTTACCCTTAAATGAGATATTTCTCTCTAACTTCCTTTGAAAGTACAGTCAAACCTGCGCTAGCGCCCACCTGCACAAACGACCACTTTCCACCGATTCACAAATTATATTTTTCTCTATGTATTATCCCTCTCTAAGACGACCACCTGTCTACAACAACCACTTTTTTCTCGATGTTGGATGGTCGTCTCAGACAGGTTTGACTGTACAGTAAATTGTTGTTGCCTACAAAACATGCTATACTAAGTTTCTCTCTTGCTTCTCTATGCAAAGAATTGTAAGTTACAATAAAACCTTTTTCTGTAGGGTTGGCAGGAGCTCTGGTGTGGTCTGCTCCATCCACTAATCTTCTTCCTAGGATTTCCTTTAAAACTGTAATTAAACAAACAAATACACCTGTTTTCAGTGTTGAAATTTAGACTTAGACTAATATAAAGTGACATTGTACACTAAAGAAAATAAGAAAAAAAACATTTGCTTCAATGATTATTAAATTGCTTGTAATGTCTGTATCCGGTATCCATTGTTTTGTCTAGACGTTGGAAAAGTCCTGGGCGGATCACAAGACCTGCTCTGAGCTGCTCTACGAAGGTCTGGGCAAGCTTGGTCTGGAGCCACAAGTGAAGGACAAGGTATGAGATTCTCGAAGCTTTTTTACTATTGCGAGGTTTTATTTTTATCTATTTTGGCCGGGATTGGAGGG
>JAUKPP010262606.1:0-21807 GCA_032273245.1 Phyllaplysia taylori
AAGACAAACCTAAAATAAAACATGTATTGCTCATAGTGAGACTTGACTGTACATTTTAAATAATAGTATGTTCCATTGTTACCGGGGACTTTTGGAGGCGGTATAACTGCTCACTATAACATAGAAGACGTCAAGTTGGACAAGCACGCGGGAGAGACATTTGATCTCCATCTCTCTCTGCTGCGATGTACAATGTAGTATTCTATTCAGCAGTTATTGGCCTTGAAAAACTTGCAGCTTGTTTTTAACCTATATTGTCGAAAAGTGCTGACGAGTGTCATATTCGCAGTCGTGTAAAAATATGCAACACTTATTGTAATATTGATTTGGTTTCTTCGTGGCCCTGCGAACTCAACCGGCGCTGTGGTGTAATGGTTAGGCTTTTCGCCTGTCATACGGAAGACCCGAGTTCGATCCATGCATGGACGATCTGTTGTTTTTTTCTGCCGGGAATTTTTTCCTCTCAGCCTGAGTTGGCCATGACAGGTAGGGTCGAAATGGCCCGTCTCTTAAATGACCTTACAGTATGGCAGGGGGCGTAGAACTGGTACCCAAACCAAACCTCCGAACACAAACGTGACCGAGTTTGACGTCTTTTGAGAGAAAGCTCTTCGGCAGTCTCTTGGATTTAAATGTGCGCGACATCTCGCTGTCTGTGTGACTGCTGTCACCGAGAACAAGAAAGAAGAAGAAAGTACAATTGAAGGTTTATTTTCTAGTTTTACGTCCCTTGCAACACTGTAAAGCCATTTACTAGAGGGGCTACTTCGGACCCTGCCTGTCAGAGCCAATCTGGGCTGAGATGGACATGCCCTCAGCGGAAGAGGCAGATTGTCCGCTCAAGGGGATCGAACTCAGGTCTTCCGCGAGATAGGCGAAGAGCTTAACCACCACAGACGTTGGTTTCAAACAGGCTTGACACATGCGTGTGCAAACACTCCATGTTTGTTAAGAGTTTTGGCACTATTGACAATTCTCTCCCTATTATGTAACAATGCATTTTTAAAAAAGTAGGTTATAGTAAGTGAATGAATGAATGAACGAATGAATAAATTAATGAATGAATAAATAAATAAATAAATAAATAAATAAATAAATAAATAGAAATAGAAATATATGTACAAGGAGTACCCATACCAGAGCCCCCCCCCCCCCCCTCTCTTTTAAACACCCCCTAGCATCCATACAGATTAGAAAGTAATAATGACAAATATAACAATAAATTATAGTAATGGTAAGTAGAGGAAACAAATTGCATCAACTAAGCCATATCTCCCACGAGGCAGCAGGATCTATGCTCTTTACAATCCACTAAAAGTAACGAAGGTCCCATGAAAATGACATAAATGATAGATGATAATTTTACAAGTAAATAAAACATGGCAAAGGGCGGTTGTTAGTTGTTCTGATCTTTTTATTGAATGGTCTGAGCCCATGTGGCTAACAGCGAGTCTTTGTGGGCAGATGCTGTCTGCTTGTCTGTCTGTCAGTCTATCTGTACGTCCGTCCGTCCGTTCATCTTTCTGTCTGTCAATAAGTCTGGTAAATTGTCTGTCAGTCTGTGGTGTGCCAGTCTGTCAGTCTATTTTGTACATCTTTCTCACAGTCTGCTTGTCTGCCTATTTGTCTGTCTGTCTGTCTGTCAGTGTGTCTGTTAGTCTGTCTGTGTGTCTGTAAGTCTGTCTGAGTGTCTGTCAATCTGCACATCTGTCTGCCACGAATCTACACTGACTCTAAGAATGAGAATAGTCGTACGTACATAGTGTTGGTTGGCACTGAAATTATAGATCAATGTACAAGTAGAAGTAACAATTATAATAATATACACATTACAGTACGGTACTGTGTCAAACACTCACCACATAGTACATGTATACTAAATCACTTACCACATATAATACTAAATCACCCACCACATACTAAATCACTCACCGTAAAGTACATTCATACTAAATCACTCATCACATACTAAGTCACTCACCACATAGTACATATATAATATACTAAATCACTAACCACATACTAAATCACTCACCGCATACTAAATCACTCACCGCATAGTATGCTGTTACTAAACCACTCGTCTCCCCTCCTTGTCAGCATACTCGCAGCACACTACACTACGTACATTCATACATTCATATGAACACATATGTGCACATAGAACACACATATATATACCAAAATATAGACCTACACACACTAGGACACATAATTCATTATGACATGCATAAAGCTTGTCAACTCACACAGACACATACATACAGACATAACACATATATAATATACACCTACACACATACAGACGTAAACACACACACACATATCATATACATGATGTGTACCTACATACATACAGACACTCGCACACACTCTACACAAACCCAGACAACTACATCATAATTCAAGAGATTTCACAAGCAAAGCTAACATGAATATATACGATTACACGTACGATACAAACTACAAGTTATAATTAATTGTATCCCTCAAAGTGCTTTTGTTAATACGTAATAGTGACGATATTCCATACGCTTCAGCTACAAGTGCAACTACGCACATGATGTAACAACACATATAGCAAGTAATAATCACAAATATAACAATAGCAATGGTAGTGGTGGAAACAAGTTGCATTAACTAAGCCATATCTCCCACGAGGCAGCAGGATCTATGCTCTTTACAATCCACTAAAAGTAACAAAGGTCCCATGAAAATGGCATAGAATCTAAGTATGTGGCAGAACATGACTTTACATTTCTCAGTATGGGTTGTAGAGTTAGATTCGCACCACTTTTAGCATAATATACGAGTGCATGTGACAAAGTCTGTTCCTTCTCTCTCTCTCCCTCAGTTTGAGGAACCCATTTACTGATCTTTGGACCCTCTTTTTCTCCCTCCATCATTATTGTTAGGAGTGCATGTTGATACAAATAGCTCTCAATCTCTCTCTCTCGTATTCTCTGTTTATTTTTCCTCTCCTCTTTTCTCACCCTAATACAATCATAAAAACATACATGTAGGCCTACTAAGTTCTCTTTCAAAGAACACACATAACATGGTCTTTATCCATCTCTTTCCTCTCTTCTTTTCTCACCCTTATACAATCATAAGAAACATACATGTAGGCCTATCAAGTTTTCTTTCAAAGAACACACAGAACATGGTCTCTATCCATCTCCCATCCTTTCTCCCAAACTCTCTTTCTTTCTCCCTGTCCCCTTTGCTCAAACTAACACGGTCACCTATTAAGCTTTCAAACAAAATACAGAACATCATAGAACATTCGCACATGATGACAAACTATAAATGATTCCTTAAGTAACTTTAGATACATGTACAGTGCTCAATCTCATGACAAAATGCAGTTTATCTACAGAACATTTTCCACATTTGTGAGGCGAGCTGACGAAATAACTTACTTACTCACAATCTCCGATTGGGGATTTTTGGGGAAATTCAATGTGAGGTTAAACAGATTGATTCTCAAATAATTCCATTATTTCTAACGTTCGACACTTATTTGTGAAATTTCTTGCATTATATGAAATCCCAAGCTTGCTAAGGAGCTTGACTAATTTTATTTAAAAACCCCCAACTTTTTTCCTCCAATCAAAGCTAGAAACAAAATAATCTCGTTAACTTTTAGGGCTGGAAAAGCCATAAATATGTATACATACAGTCAAAAGTGCCTTGGCGAGCACCTGTCTAATTATACCACCATCTGTACAAACGAGCACTTCCTTTTTCCCCCCTTGCAATTTCTTTTTATAATGGCTTTGTCAAAGATGGCCGCCTGTCAAAGAAGACCACTTTTCTTCTCTACAATGAGTGGGCATCCTGGGCAGGTATTTCAATAGGGAACAAATTAGGAAAGTAATTTATTATGTCAAGTCCACTCACATAATATTATTAAAACCTCCACATTTAGTTACAGTATCAAGACAAGAACACATGGAACACATGCGTAATTATAATCATTGCAGTTGTGAAGCACAGATATCGTAAAACTGTACACAGTATTTTCTATAACAGAACCAAGCTATTATTAAACTATACATTAAATCTTAATACTAGAAAATAGCTACGGTATCATTAATCTAAACGCAGGTTACATTATAGTGGAACTCAGCTATTGCAAACCTCTTTGCAAATTTTTCAAAAGAAACACAAGGCTATTGCAAAACTACATGAAGGTCAATGCACAATTTTCACAGAGCGTAATACAATTGAGACACAGTAGCAACATTTCTGGGATAATAAGACAAAGGCTGGAAAAATAGCAGGGGTGAAAAAAATACTGATTCTCTCAAATAGATTAATTTGGGATGTGTTTTTTGTGAGCAAGCAAACAGTTGCTGATATATTGAATATAATTTATTGTACACTGGAACCTGTCCTCTGATTTACGTACACATGCCTTCCCACCGCTCTTCACCATCTTTCTCCTTACTTTTTTCAAGCATTTATCCGTCTTTAGAGACCATGAGTCAGTAATGACCATATTTCTCTATAAAAAATGTGGCCCAAGACAGATTCTGACGTTATTAAGAAAAGTTTTCACCAACATTAATTTCACATACAGGACATGAAAAATCTTTGATGACATGCAGAAAAAATAAAATCTTTTCTCAAAAAGTAAATTTATTATAGTTCTTTAACTATTATTAATATTCTTATGAGCATAACAATGCTATTACATTCGTGATAAGACTCAGTAAATACTCATACATTGATATGCTCATATCCTCAACATGGAAAGCTCTAATGTGTACATTCGATTCAGATATCCTCTTGAGTCATCTCAATAAAGGAAAAAAACATATACTTTTATGTCATCATAATATCTTATTATCTTAAATCAAGCTACATTTAGCATGAGCTGGTTACAAAACTAAAATGATTACATATAATTGCCTTTCATTTTCTTACTTTGTATTATATCTAATCTTTCCAAAGATGACATGCTATTTTTAAATATATTTTTTTATAAAAACTTGTCATATTTCTGAAATGAACTGTAGTAGCTGGAGATCTTTACAAGTTGATCTCTGCTACAGCATAGGGCTAATCTCTTAAAAAGGGGAGGGGGGGGGGGGGAAAAAACATTTTTTTTTGTTACATTTACCTTACCTGTATATAAATTTAAAAATGCGATAGTCATGTCCACTTGAATTATATTTCTCTGTAAGATCACCAACACACAGCAGTGACAGATGGCCAACCTAGTCCACTTTTGCTATTGTTTCACCACGTCATTGATTCTTAGATTGAATTAGCATGAGCGACATGGCATCAAAGGGGTCACAGCTACGCGATAAAAGTAAAAGTGCAGTTTGCAGTCAGCTCATAAAGGTCTGATATAAATCATAATATCCATACACATAGATTAAAATGGGCCAAAATAAGGTACACATAGTGACGTAGATCATGCCAAGAGAAGGTCAACCACACTATAGAATTATAAATGAAGTTGAGCAGATGTTTAACTTTCTCTGTTGACTAGTAGAATATCTATATCATAATGGTAAAACAGTGACAGCCAGACAAATGTATAGTTTGTATTCGTGTTGTCATTATTCATTATTACCCCAAAAATCTATTTCTACTGAGCATGAATTTTTAGAGCATGATTGATTTGTATCATGTATGAGCTTTAGTGATTGTGACATTTGATCTTTAGAAGAACTTATTTTGTAATTCTACAATTGTCCATGTCATTTAAATCTATGTATTATTTTACTCTTCTGCGCCTTGAGCTTGAAAATTTTTAAGGGAAGGTGCTGCACATACCATTATTATCATTATTATTGTTCTATAAAATCATAATTCTTAGTCTTCTCTGTTTGAGGGTGGTGAGACCTTCGCTTCTTTACTTTGCATTCTTAACCACCAACTGTCTAAATCCTTGTGGATCCCTGCGTATAGCGTTGTGCCGCAGATGCCGGTAATGAACAGATGAATGTAAGTTTGGGAATTATCATAGAGTGACGAGTGTTTGCTGATGTGTTGTAATAAGGGCATGTAGTGGTTTGTGCAGCACAGCTATTTATAGTTCATATTTGTTTGCTGTGTCGTTTTGAAAGACTGGTGCTAAGCTCACACAAAAGAGACTTGCTGGATTAACAATATATGTGTAGTGATGTGATAAAATCAGATACTCGTATTTTATGGTATAGAGAGTTAGTTTAAAGTTAGTTCTTTATAGAGGCGCGAGCATCTTTGGCTGTTGTTGCCACAGGCATACAGAGTTGCTGATATCAAATCATACTTTGCATATTTCTCTTTCCCTTAGTGAATAAATTATTGATTATCTTGAACAGAAGTTAAGACGTTTGCAATTTTATCAACGTCAGAGTTATTCAATGTCAGAAGGGAAATTGAGAAAATGGGCATAGCTACTGGTGGCTTTAAAAATTGCACTTGTTTCTTGTAAAGAATGTTCTTAAGTGTAATTCATGGGGAAGTATGTTTATAAATGGAATATAGAAGTTTTTATGACCCAAAAAGCATCATGGTAGAAAACGTCTGACCCTCTAAAAACGCTGATAACTCTGTTCTTCCTGTTTTCATGCGGTCACAACACAGATTTTCACCGAGTCCAATAGTTCAATGCCTAACATATTTTATGCTAGAAAAACCTAGGGTTATTTTTATTGCAGTACAGATCTGCCCACTACTCTCTCCGTAATCCCGTTGTTGTTACTATTTTTAATCAAGTAAGGGACAGGTCTATTGAAAAGGTAGTGCTAAGCTCACATACTGACAAAAGATTAACAACACATACAAGCTTTCTCTTCTCCTACTGACAGCAGTAGAGCATAAATGGAAAGCTATAAAATAGTCAATGACCAATCCAAGTGTAAGACAACAACAAACTAAACCAATGAAACAAATCACAGCAGAGAGCAGCATTGCTTTCCCGTCTTAAACCTTGACTTTTCCCTCATAACTTCTGCTAAATTCTAAACATAGACCCTAGTTCCGTTCGGCCGCTATGGTTGTTCCAAGTTATTTCTATGGCCCGTGTAACACTGTTAGTATTTTCTTTTAGAAAATGGGGACTCTGATTTTATATTCTATTAATAAAAGAAAAGGTAGAAGCCTTTAGAACTGAAAAAACACCTCTAATCATAATTCATTGCAATGTCTTATCACATTCCAAATTATTGTAAATCATATCTTCATACTTTCATTTTGGCAGCAAAAATCACAGATTTAACAAGCAGGGATAGGCATAACCAAGCCGGACCCGGGAAAGTTCGGAGCCTTTGCATCACACCCAGAATTAATACAGTTGTCTATGTTTAAGATTACACTGATTTTTGTCCCGTTTCGCTTAAAGTCTCACAGTTTTCAGAAAACAAAATTTCTTCTATGAATAAGTCATCCCTAAGTTCCCGCTTTGAAAGGACTAAGTTGCCTAAGCTCCTTCATTTCAGGAAATATTTAACAAAACAGAGACCAGGGTGCACATGCTATCACTGTTTACATTACTGTCCTTGCCGTTAAGAGTCATACAGTCTTGTCATAAGTATCAAAATCAAATCTCTGTTGTTAAGCTTGATAAAGACAGGGTTAGGGGGTAGGACACAACATCTGCCTTGACGAGATCACGCCAAGGTATGCAATTGTCCACGCCAAGTTTTCCCAAGTATTCCCCTTAATGATTCGGCTAGGGTCCCGTTCGCTTAAGTGACCGCGGTTTCATTGTTCCCAAGCACTGGGACATTAGATGTAGACTACTGTATATGCTCCAAAACATGACATTTCAAGTATTGTTTGTACGCAGGGATAAAGAAAATGCTGATTTCAGGATAACTCCAGAGGATGCCGCCTTTCAACGAGGTAGTCGTATAAGTACAGTTGTGTTTACTTAATTGTTTTGTTGAGGCGTTTGCAGCACTATCAACTCATTTTCTAGATAGTTTGAGACAACTAAATGGCCGTTAAAAGCACAAGACACAGCATAATCACCTCAATGAAAAAAGATAAAAAGAACAGCCACCAAATCAAATACAAAAAACAATAGTTGAGAAACAATGACAATAACATCCCGCACATCTCAAAGCACAGCAAAACATTGAAATTGGTCCAGGCATGTAGACATCATTGTGTTGCAGCGCCATGAAAGCAGGAAAATTTCGAGGATTTGGAGCTGTTGGTATCATATCAAACTTTATATACATTTCTCTTGCCGTCGGGGAGGAAACTGTTGATTAATTTTGTATAAAAGTTGAGATTAGTGATTTTGATCGAGTCGGAGTAAGCCACTATCAAAAGAGAAGCTACTGATAAAGTGCCTATCAATGTTTGGTGGCTTCCAAAATTTTACTTTTACCCTTTTTAAACAATGTACTTTAAACAATGTTCTGATATAATTAGCCATGAAATGTGTTTTGAAATGGATATAGAAGGTATCAGGTAAGAAAGAAGAAAGTTCATAGTAAAAATTGTCTTATGATCAGAAAAAGGCTAAGCCTGATTCCATGAAGCTGCAACACATTGTCTTTGTCAGGTAGCGAGACATTTTTTAGCATGAATGTGCACAATTAGGGCTATTGTGAAGATCAAGAAAGAGGTAGATTTATCTCCTTATCAGGTAAGCAACAAGTACAGACTACCTAGCAGGAGGGGTAACAGCAAAGTATGTTTTTTAAAACTAAAAAAACAAAACTTATCCTCTTGTCAGAGTAAATCACTTCCTAAAAAAGGCCTGGATAGCAACAAACGACACATTTTCACAGAAAGGAGTAACAAATAAATTTTCTCTAAAATAATAAGCGACAAGAACAGACTATCTAGCAGGAGTATATGTTCTTTTAATCTAAAGCAACAAAATTTATCCTCAGGTGTACAAACTTTCAGTACTGAATAGTAAAATATAAAAACATCAATTTCAGCCCTAACTCTTGTCATTTTCAGGGAAAAATCACTTCCTAAATCTTTAGCTATGGAATTCTTTACTATCCCTAACATTATAGGCCTATATAGCAACAAACTACATGATTTTTAACAGAAGGAAGTAACAAATAAATTGTCTCTAAAATGGGAACTACACAAGATGATTAAATACACAAACTCAAGCCTGCCTTGGCACAGGGAAACAAAAAAAACAAAACTCAAGCTTGCTTCCTAATTGATTTTATTTCTTGCAACTTGGTTTGCCAGGGTTTTACCCCCCTCGTAATTCGGTGGATTACTTCAACCTTGGATATTAGGGCCACCCAGACTGAGGGGGATATAACATCCTATCATGAAGACAAAGATGTTGTCAACATGGGGATCGAACTACAAATCTTTGCATTAAATGCAATGAGCCTGACCATTACACCACAGATACCGGTCAAGAAGGATGATTGGTTGGTTACCAGTTTTACCTCCCCTGCCACACTGTAAGGTCATTTAAGAGACGGGCTACTTTGATCCTGCCTGTCAGGGCCAACCTGGGCTGAGAGGGAAAAAATCCCAGCAGTAAAAACCCCAATTGTCCCTGACAGGGATAAAACTTGGGTTCTCCGCCTGATAGGCGAACACCCTAACCACTTCACCACACCGGATGAAATGCACAGGCTCAACCCTGCTTACTAATTCCATTTCTTAGTTGCATCTTGCTACATCAAAGATAGGATTACTAAAATTTCGTTTCAAGTCCCTTTTGACACAGTAAGATAATATTAGAGCTTTTCATCTAGTTGAGAATGGAAAAGAGTCCAACTCTCAAAAGGAATCACAGTGTACTATTCAAGGATACGAAATTCTGAGATAAAAATAAATTTGTGCAGCAATATTGATTCAATGAAAAATGAGATCTGAGGTCACACTGATACCCACAGGAAACGATCGTTCCAAATTTTTATCAAAATGAGGCGTTATCATTGTAATAATATATACGCAACAACCCTTTCCCTGGAAGAAATATCATTCTGTTATATATTCTTTCTGAATGGATTTGAGCAATTATAAATATGATTCCTTCTGCTTGTCTTAGTTACCAATATAAATTGGTAGGCGATGGATGTGTCACCAATTGAGCTGTCCCATACTCATATAAAACAGCGGGTTTTCCGATTAGGGGGGGCAGATTTGCTGCCTCAATGCATTGCAATAAAAATAATCCTGGGTTTTCCTAGCATAAATACAGAGTATGGGTCTGAACTATTTCATTATCAATAGACACATCAGTATTCTAAGAGAAAGCTAAGAATGTGACAATTATTATCGCTCAGGAAATATAAAAATTGAAGAAAGAAGTTGAAATTTAGGCAGTACAGAAAGAGATGAACAAAATCTTCAAATACTAAGATGAGAAGTGAAAAGTTGGCGTTACAGTTATTTGTCTAAAGAGACGCTCCTGTCTTTTGCTGTTTTAGCCAATGGTAAGTTGAAAGATGTCATTTCTGACAATGTCCTGATAATTAAGTCAAAGATAGCACCACTGCACAATGACTGCCCACCATGACAGGTCAAAGTAACGATACACCTGTCACTTGCTCTGTATTGGAAGTCAATATTTTTAACATTTCGTTTACTGATTCGCATGAGGGCGAATACTACAAAGATTGTAGTGGGGTATTCCCCTCTTTGCAAAACAAGCAGTGATTTAGCTGTGCTTTCTGTGAGCAGAGACCATAAAGATGAGCATTGTATAATTTAGAAGAACTCTTGATAGTGAGAATGAGGTTCAAAGAAAAGAAGAGAACTAATGTAAAAAAATGAAAACTATCTCACAAGCTATTGACGAATCTAAGCAGAGAACATAAAGGTGAGCATTTTATAGTGGAATGGAGGCCAAAGAAAAAACAAGAAAAGAAATGAAGAATAAAAAAAACAAAAAAACAAATCCTCACCACCAAAACTTTGAACATTGAATTTAGAGGAACTGCTGATGGTGAGAATGAAGTTCAAAGAAACAAGAGGGTTGTGAAAAACACCAGAAAAACCCTGACTAAAACTCTATTGACCAATCTAAACATGAAAACAATCATGAAGGCCATATATGCTTCAATTACTCCCACCTATTTGCAAACCGGGGTAGACAAGGTAGAAACTTGGCACTACGGTGGCATAGGAAGAAAAGCTCCACAAAAAATTATTGATATTCTTCACTGTTTTGGTTTTACACCTCTTGCAAACGGAACTGAAAGGCAACTGAGATGTGAGCATGTTGCTGACTTGCACCCTCCCAACTAAGGGAAACTATTTGGTCTGCCCCAACTCCCCTACACCAGAAGCTGTATGAATCACTAAATGAACTTAGAGCTACTGACGATTTTACTGCGAAATCTGAACTTCAAGTGTAATACCTGAATGGTGTTCGATACGAAGAAGGAGATGTGAGCTACTTCAAGTTTGCACATTAATTAAACCCAAGTAACAGGGATTATATCACGTTTCAGTAGATAGACAAAAGTATTTAAAAATCTTTCCTATGCAGGAATGACCTCTCTCCATCAGCATGCAAGATACATGAGGATTGCACAAAAGATGCTGGTTTGAAAAAATGCATTTAAAAAGCGCCAGTTCTTTTTGTTTCAGGCTGATTTGGCCTCTGTAGATAATGGCTGCTATATATTGAATACAACTAATGCCTTTGTGTTGGCTAGGGTTTCACAAAACTCGCAAAACTTTAGTCCTTCGAGAGGTTATGCGTCCAATTGTAACCACTGCTTCTGATAAAATAGATATCTTTCACTACTTACTATCACAGAAAAACAAGCCATGAAAGAAATAAAAATGAAAATAACTTGGCCACAGTAACAAAATCTTAAGTGAGTCAGGATAATAGAACAATAATAGAAACACGCAAACAAACATACGATAGTATACACATACACATTTATTTATTTCGTCATGATAAAAAAGAATGGTTTGCTGAATTTGTTTTTATAGTAATGAAAGCCCTTCATAGCAAAGCTTGTTGTATCATACTATATAAATGTCTCACAGGTGAAAATATAGAAAAAAAAAATGGCAAAGAAAAACAAAAACCCAATCTGGAGATCTTTTTCCCTTCCTCAACAGCAGTGAAAAACAATATCCTCCTCTCCACACAACATCCACAGAACAAAACAGCTCCACCCTTGCACATCATTTTATATCTAAAATCACAAACTAACACAACAATCACACCACCACCTTCTCATCTTTCCTTTCTTAAAAATGGAAGTAAAAATGAAAACACAGGGTAAAGAAATGAATCAAGTTTTAAGCAAATGCGTAAGGAGATGAAATCCTGTGAAAAAGACACACAGGAGATTGACAAAACTGGTTTGGCTTGGCATCGTTGAAAGAAAGAAAACAGAAAAAAAAAAAAAAACAGCCCCTTAAATACAGAAGGAGCTAGTGATTCTCCATGTGAATAAATCCATTCGCTATGTGGACTTTTTTCATAATCTCTTTATATTTCTATTGTAAGTCCCATAATGTATTCAAGCTTACAACAGTAAAAACAAAAACTGAATTAGATTTCCATACACTCGTATGAAACAAAAATGCATTTTTGTGTGGAATATACAAACAAAATATGGACTCTTTTTACACGGTGTATTGGCATAGTGGACAAAAAAATAATGCATGCAGTTACACACAAACAAATGTACCTTCACACACACATACACAATAGCACACACATCAGTCACACAGAAACCATACAAAAACTTCAACTGAACAAAGTAAAAACAATCCCACCTCAGACGAAAGAACACATTTGAGAAAATGAGCAAACACTCTAAGGTAATACTAAAAACAAAGTGATTACATACACATAGGGATACGCTTCACTATTGTAAAATGAGCCGCCACAGAGCATGCGAGAGAGTGTTCAAAACCCGCCGTCATTTTACAATAGAGTATAAAGCGCATACAGCCTGCTTTCGAGCGGGATATGCGCAATATGCAATCCATTATCATTATTATTGTGGCATCTGTATCGGCCCAAATAGAGTTGAAAAATGAAGGCGATACGAAAAGGAACTCTATTGCTTTTGTCGTAACCATTGCCCATAATAAGATTTACCTCAGACCAAGATGGCTTCTACAAAACGTGCCTTTCCACCATCGCAACTACCCTATTTTTAGTATTACCTCTATGGCAAGCACCAGAAACATTTTCAAGGGAAACCACTCTTTACAAATCTATCAATTCTCTCCCATCTTCAGACAAAAAAAATCAAGAACACCACTCGATCTTTGCAATGAAGCTCAGACAAAAAAGTTTCAATTCCCCTACTTAGTCCCTTAGCTTCTCTAATGCCCGAAATGGACGCACGACAGCAATATCATTGACTGTTTTGCATAAGGGCGAATACTACAGAGGTTGTAGTGGAGTATTCGTCTCTTTGCAAAACAACTAGCGGTATGGTCAAACCTGCCCTAGCGACCACCTGTCCAAGATGACCACCTGTACAAACCAACACTTCCCACTCGACCCCTGGAGTCCATTTCTCTATATGATAGTATTGTCCAAGACGATCGCCTGTATAATACGCTTTTCTTCTGGACAATGACTGGTGGTCTTGGACAGGTTTCACTGTATTCAAGTCCTGTGCAAGTTCAACTTCTCTAAGACTTGCTCAAAAACTGTTCCTGACTCTTGACAAGAAGAAAGTATGAAAGGAGTGACATTAAAAGATAAACATAAAGTAATTTCTGAACAAACAACAAGATGAAAGAATAATGGTTCCCTACCTTTGTATGAACAAAGGAATACGGTAGTGAGGAAAAAAATCTAACAAAAATGACAGGAGTGGTTCCTTACATTTATATAAGTAAGGGAACAATGAAGTAAATCATCCAAATCTGAAGACGTCTATGATAAATTATGAGACAAAAAGAGGAAAAGGTTGAAGTTGGAAGTAGGTATGGTAACCACTTAATTTTTCCTGATCAGCAAAAAATAGATCTGATATTTTGACTAGATTGCAAAGCAGACAAAAAGACGTATCAACAACACAAACTCTCGTAAAGCTTGCGCAGTCTGCGGTGAGCACGCATAAACACATTGCAAGGAGAAAAATAGCAAACATTTATGAGCCATTGCTGTGAAAATCGCTAGGAACATCCTAATGCACCAATAGGAACAGTGTAAGTATGGCTAATCACATGGTCTTAACATCACTAAGCACATTTGTAAACATCACTAATGCACAATTTTGCTATAACCCAAATATATTACTGTTAACATTACTTAGACACATATGTCAACACATCTATACACATTTGTGTTACTAATGTATATAATTTTGACATCACTATTCACATTTGCAAATACTACGAATACAAACAACTTGTCTACACATTTGTAAACAGAATTAATGCATAATATATGTTAACATCACTATGCATATGATAAACATCACTATGGAATAACATGAACAGTTGTTACTGTAAACACTAAAGTGGTGAGCTATCGTGTGGAGCACTCCGTGGGTTACAAACATTTAAACTTTTTCCTGCCTTAACCAAAGTGAATTTCCCTCAACAGACTCGGCATGGGCCAATACAATTTCACTCCAATTATAGTACTAAAACATACCAATAAAAAATGTTCGGCCAGTAAAACAAAAGCTTAGCTTTTCTGAAGAAATTATATGTCAAAGCTTTTAAATTTTTGCATAAAAATATTTAATAGGTCATTTGACAGCTCTGCTCAATCAGCACATTGAGATCTATTATGCACTTCGAGAGAAATAGCCGCAAACCACAGAGTTGTCTTTTTGAAGAAACCAAATAACAGTAAGAATAATAAATCCCCATTATTATGTGCTACGACAATACAACACATAATGATGACAATGACATTAATAGAAGATATAATAAAAAATAATAATAATGATGATAGCAATAGAAAAACATTATAATAAAACAAATTAGAAGAACCATAATGGATTAAATTATTTTACAAATTATATCCAGACTTGCTTGATAGCTGACGCTATGTCCTTTGAAATAATATTAAAAAAAGAAAAAAGAAAAGAAAATGTTTTTAACCCAGAAGAGCCCACATAATCAAGTACATGGTTTAAGAGTTTAAGATCACAATGCTGTGAGGAAATGGCTGAAACGCTGTCTCCTCCGCAAGCAGATATAGGTAGCTTGTCTGGCCTAGTGCTACGCAGCCCACACAGATAGGGCGAGACGTGGCTGCGCATTGCTGTTTGGCTGCCGCTGTTGCTGCTGCTGCATCCGTGGCACTGAGCGGTGGGGGGCGGGCTGGAAGGCTTAAGGGTATGAGTTCAAACCTCCTCAGCTGAGACTGCAACTGTGGGTAAGATAAGATAAGATAAGATAAGGTAAGATACGAAAAGATACGAAAAGATAAGATAAGATAGACTTTACTGATCCACAAGGGAAATTACATATTCGTTCAACCATTCACAAGATACATAGAAGGTAGAATATGTAAGAAATTTTATGATTTAGATGTATCATTACTAACTGATGTGAAGTGATGAATGTCTGGCGTTTTGCTTTTCAGCCAGTGAGTTAAGGGCATGTTCTCCCCTTGTAAAAATTTTTGTTTCGTTTTTGGTTTTTTTGCTTAACACCCCTATTCAGGGTGGGATCATTCTGTAAGGTCATTTTAGAGTTGGGACCTCTGAATTTTACATTTATCTCCGATAGGATGGGACTGCAGCCAAGAAAACTGAAAAAATTCTGGGAAACTTCCAAGAATTTGATCTCAGGATGTACCTCATTTGTAAGTGGGCCCTACACTGCTAAGCCACAAAAGCTAAAAATAAGTTTGGGGATAGTTCATATACAATAACTAAATAAATCCTACGTAGGTGAAGAAAGTTTGAACACTGAAAAAGATTCTCGTTGTATTCATCATCATTGCCTTTCTCATCATAGACCAGGGTATAGGCCACAAACAAACATAATCTGCTTTTCCTTATCCTGGACTAGTTTCTTGATGCTATGTCATGTCTTTCTGCTCTTCTGAAGACCATTCTCTTTGACTCTTCTCCACATTCCAACGTTGCCTTATTATATTAACTAGTC
The DNA here is from genome assembly GCA_032273245.1 of Phyllaplysia taylori. NCBI lineage: Eukaryota > Metazoa > Mollusca > Gastropoda > Aplysiida > Aplysiidae > Phyllaplysia > Phyllaplysia taylori. Next base: position 16,006 of record JAUKPP010262606.1, read on the forward strand.
CAGATCCTCATTCTTTAAACGTGACAGTGTTTGTTTTTGACTCTATTATAATAGTATCCTTCTCTCTGTCCATCTTTCTGGTATCAAATGCTTTTTTCGACTATTCTTTGTGCCTCTGTCTATTGTTTTCTACGTGCCGGTATTCTCTCTAATTGAAGAAAAGTGGTGGAATTGAACTCCAGTCTTGCCATAGACAGTTGGGGATACTCACCAATTTTCTGCTCTCTCTCTTTCTCTTTCCCTCTAACAGTACAAACCATTTCTGTTTGCCCTTTCTCTCTCTATCCCTCTCCATCTCTCTTTTTTGTCTTTGGTAAATCAACAGGGTAAGGATTTCTCTACTTCAATATCTCTCTCCCTCTCTCAAAAATGAAAATTTCCTGGCAGTAGTCAAATCCCAAACCCCCGGTTGATAGGTGAGGATAATTACTATTTTACCCTATTATACAATTACTGGGTGTTGCATATTATGTAGAGAAAATAATCACACATCACAACCTCCCAGGATTCAAACCCAGGATCCCAGGATCTCCTCATTTGTAGGCAGGCCCACTACCCCTCGCCGCCCCCCCCCCCCCTCCCCCTCCCGCAACTCCCCAAGTGTTGTACCGATAGTGGCAGTATATAAGTCAATGACTGCATTGCACTTAGCAGTCATCCAGTCTGGTAAGGTCTTGAGACTGCATTTCACTCTTGCAGTATTAAGGGGCCAATTTTAAGGCTCTCCATTCCCCGGGTACAGAGGTCGACTGCCGTGGCTTTTAGGTCATAAAGACAACTTGAAGGGTGAATAACCCCTTTGGTTTAGTTCTAGTTATATATCCCTTGCAACACTGTAATTCCATTTAAAAGACTTCTTACTTCGACCCTGCCTGTCTGGGCCAATCCAGACTAATTCGGATGAATCCTAGCAGAAAAATGCAGATTGTCCACACATGGGATCGAACCCCAATCAACAACTACAACATCATCAAGACTGATGTAACTTACCCCTGGTGAAATTGGTTATGTACGCATTGAGAGTGGCTAAAAAAGCCAAAAAAGCTAGTGACTCTTTTAATAGATAGCTTCAAACGTATGGAGAGCTTCATTCCACAGTGAATGTGATCGGCGCTGAAATGACCTAATAGTATCGATGGAGCCGTAAAACCCCAAACAAACAAACAAACAGAGCATGTACTCACTCGACAAACTGCCAGGCCTCCACGTCAATGATGCGGAAGTCCTCCTGCGTGGTGAGAACGTCGTTGTTGAAGGTGAGACAGCAGTGGGAGCGGCCGTGGTTCAGGTTGTCGTCCACCCACAGACCAAACAGGCCCCTGGAACAACACACACGCAAATATGAGGCTTTAAGGAATAGCTTTTGTTTACTCTAAGTTTTACAGCACTTTTGACTCTGAAAAGCAATTTTTTCATCACTCGGAAGTAGAAAAAGACAATAGTAACGCATTAAGAGGCACAAATTTTAAGGATCAGTTCTTTTTTCACTTCCAGTTTTGCTGCACTTTCTTACTTATCACTCAGTCTGGAGGACTCTTGGGAAGGATAATCGGGCAACCACTTTTCTCAACCCTTCTCTACTTTCAGCCTTTCAAAGGATTTTTCCCAGCTTTAGACCTGTCCATTCCGTTATGTTGTTTTCCCATCTCTTTTTCTACCTGCCTTTCCTTCTTCCTTGTACAGTGCCCTGTAGGATCTTTTTTTTTTTTCCCCCTTTTTTTTCCTTTTTTTCTCTTTTTTTTTTTTTTTTTTTTTTCATTTTTCTTCGAGTGCCCTGTAGGATCATCTTTGCAAGTCCTGTTGATCTTGTTATGTGGCCATACCATCTCGGTTTGAATCTTTTCACAGTGGTGAGAACATCTTCATGGGGCCCAATGGCAAGCCTGATTCTGTTCCTCATTTCATTATTTATAGTGTAGGCCTAGATGCCTACAAGTGTTCAAAAGCATCTCATTTCTGTAGCTTGTATCTTCCTTTCTAACTGTTCTGTACGGATTCATGTCTCACAAGCATAAAGGAAGATTGAAATGACCAAGGACACTATTTTATGGCACTTTTGACTCTGATAAGTCATTTCAGCACCAAGAAGTTGGGAAAGCCAATAGCATGATATTGAAAGAAAAAGAAGAACACACAACAACCCACATCCAAGAATCGGTTTGATTGTTTGGTTAAGGTTTTATGGCTCTTTTGACACTGAAAAGTCATCTTAGCACTCTGAAGTAGATAAAGACTTTCAGACAAGAATGGTTATCTCAGTTGGTGAAATTTTCTCACGTCTAAAAATGATTGTCTTTGCGCACTGGTCCATTTCTCCCCACACATGCATGCCTATTCTAAGTATCAAAATAAAGGTCTGTGTGAAATACACTGCTTTCATCCCTTTCTACAACATGTGCAAATGGCATTAAAGAAATATGTGTAAATTTAATTTCAGTATTGTTTATGGCTTTATGGTTTCGATGTCCTGATTAATTTCCCTCGAGATGACTTCCAGAGGTCCATTTCTCTCCACTCTCCCATAATAGCAAAGAACGTCATTCGTTAAAAGAGGCGGATGAAAGAAAGGTAAATAGAAAGAAGAAGAGATAATAACTCAGAGGTGAAGAAAGAGTGACGCCCGTATCAAGTTGGGTTCTCTACTAGTAATATTAAAAGACAAAGGAGCACGCCGTAACAGATCACAACCAACCACCTGCATCCAAGACTTCGGTTTTATTATTTGTTTGGTTAAGGTTTTACTGCCCCTTCGATTGTAAAATGCATAGAGCCTGCTTTCAAGCAGGGATATTCGCTATATAAATGCAGTCAGCAATATTATTAACCTCATGCGCCAAATTTGAAAAAAAATAATTTCAGCTTGGATTTCAGACAAAAGTGGCTGTCGTTTCAATTCAGATCTAAGGGAGAACACTCACTGTCCAGATCCAATTGCAAAGAAGTCTGTGGTGCCGTTAATGAAGAACTGGTTGTCTCCCTGCCAGCTGTATTTCTGAGGGAACATGAAGAAAGAGGAATTACAAAATTACGATCAAATTGAGATTGATTGTATCATAAAGCTTAAGTTAAAACTAAAACAAGAAGAGGCTAAAACAGTGAGGCTGGCGCCTCTATAAATAACCCACTTCTTACTACTACCACTGCCATCATAAAGCAGTGACAACATCAGGACTTGTGGCAATAACCGAAAATTTAAGAAGATGGAAAAAAAAGACAATTATTAATAGACACAACGGTGAAAAACCAAAACAATAGAGAATAACGAAAGTGATGGAAAATAACTGGAATTATTGAAAAACAAAAGAAAAACGGCATCTCTGATAAAATAAATTATTCATTGTAAATGTACCACGGGAAAAGAATGTTTGGGTGCACCCAATTTGTCTCTAAGAAGAATAAAGCATTTGTCATTACCATGAACTTTTAAAGAATGGTTTGGTTTGTGTTTTGGTTTAACGTCCCTTCCAACTCTGTAAGGTCATTTTCGAGGCAGGACTTCTAAATTTTAAATCCATCTCCGATAGGGCGGGGGTCAGAGCCATGAAAACTCAGAAAAATCCCGGGGAACCTCCCTAGATTCGAACCCCGGGACCTTCTTATCTGTAGGTGGGCGCACTACTGCTCGGCCACCGAAGCTCCGCTTTGTAAAATTCTAAAAACCCTAATCATGATTCTATATGAAAAGAAGGATTTTTTTACTCTGAATTGTGGGTAGAATGTGAATAGGAATGTTGATCCCTGTCCGTAAAACGTCTCTGATGTCTTGATCTTGTTGCTGAGGTACGCGCCAAACACCTGCAACGAAAACATGGATTGAATAATACAGGTGAAAAAACTCCAAAGCAACGAAATTATCTGCAGCGGTTTGAAAAACACATTAAACAGTGTGTATATTTATGTGTGCCTGTGTGTGTGTGTATGTGTGTAAGAGAAAGAAAGAGAGAGGGGAAAAAAGAGAGAGGGGGGGGGGGGGGGGAGAGAAACAGAGTTTAAGAGAAACATGAGAAAGAGGGAAAGAAAGTGAAGCACAGAAGGAGAGAGGAAGCCAAAATTCACATATTTTTCATTAGTTCACGAACAATCAAGTGATATCATTTCATCAATAACAGTGAAATTAATCCTACCTCAATAAAATATACCAAAATTTCAATATATTGGCTAACCTTGAGGGTAAGCCTAAAATAATTCTTCCTTCCCGTGCCATTCATATCAGCATGTTCTTCTTTGTCTCATACACACTAACTGTTTATCTCTCTCCCCCCCTCCCTTTCTATATTTCTTTACCCCTCCCCTTCTCTCCCTCCTCTTTGTTTTCTCACTCTTTTTTCCCCTATATCTCTCCCTCCTTCCCTCTTTATCTTTTCCCATACCCTCTCATCTCTCTCTAACTCCTTCTTCCTTTCTATTGTATCCCTACCCTCTCTGCACCTCCCTCTATTTTTGCTCTCTTTTTTTTTTCATCTCTCTCCCTCTATTTTTCTCTTTCCCGCCCCTCCTCTGCCCCTCTCCCCCTTCCCTCTCTTTTTCTCTTTCCCGCCCCTCTCTCCCTTCCTTCTTCCCTCTCTTTTTCTTTTTCTCGCCCCTTATCCGCCTCTCACTCCCTTCTCTCTCCCCTTTCTTTTTCTCTTTCCCGCCCCTCTTCTGCCTCTCTCTTCCTTCCCTCTTCCCTCTCTTTTTCTCATTCTCACCCCTCCTCTGCCTCTCTCTTTCTCTTTCCCAACTCTTTCTTCCTTCCTCTTCCCATTCTCTCTCTTTTCCTCTTTCTTGCCCCTCCCCTGCCTCTCTCCCTTCCCTTTCTCTCTCGTTCTCTCCATCAAATCGCCTACATTGTTGTCCGTGTCCTTGATAAAGAAAAGGCAGGGTACGTCGTCCATCAGAGCCATCTGGCGGTACAGGTTCCGCAGGGAGTAGCCGTGCACTTTGGTGGAGAAGACCAGCGCCCAGTCATAGCCGGCGGACATGCTGCGAGGGATGGCTCGGATCAGCTGGAAAAGAAGATCATCATTGGTGAAACGTGTAGAATAAAAAAAAGTAAAAGAGTCATGAGTTGGATTTAGGTAGATCTAGTAATTTATGAAATTAGTAAAAGAAATACATATAAGGTGCTAACGTTTCGGCATCATCATCATCATCATCACCATCACCATCATTGCCTTTCTCACCCTGCAATGGCAAAAACAGCCAAACATGCTGGTACCTCTGTAAACAAATAAGTTTGAACTAACTTTCTCACCCTGGACCAGGGCATAGGCCACAAACACTTTCCACTTTTCTCTTTCATGGGGTGGATTTTTAACATTATTCCATAACTTTCCACTTCTCTGTACATCATTTTCTCGGACTCTTCTCCAGGTTCTACATGGCCTTCCCCTTGATCTCTTTACCTGTGGATTCCAACCCAGCACTTTCGAAAAAGAAGATGGAGAGGAAAATAAAATTCTGTTTCTGCAGAAAGTACTAGGCTAAATAACAAATGTTGTGCAACGGGTACAAATGAGCCGTAAGATGCATTTTGGCATGAAGAATTATTGATATCACCATAAAGCATATTTGGCATCCTCTCTCCCGGTCGGGCTGTCGGAATCGTATTTGTGAGGTTGCGGGTTCGAATCCCAACTCGGGGCCGACGTTGTGTTGTTCTTCCTTCCCTTTCATCTCATTGATATGCTCCTGTGTGATGATACAGGAACTCCCATGTATCAGCTCAGGCATATTGCTGTCATCAATGGTGTGTTAATAGGCCATCACCCCCCCCCCCTTCTATACTTGCTCAACCAGACCCCCTCTTCCCTCTAACTTCCT
>JAUKPP010262617.1:0-11748 GCA_032273245.1 Phyllaplysia taylori
TGTTTTCAAATTTGCCAGTGTTTTGTTTCTCTTTCAGCATAAAACTGACCATATTTCCAGTTCCTTCTGCCCCACCCATCCCTTTCCGATTTGCCCCGGGCAAAGCCGGGTACGCAGCTAGTGTTTTATAATTCTTAGGTTTGGTTTGGTTTTGGCTTAACGTCACTTGCAACACAGTATATTCAACTTGCCACAGCACACATCCACAAGTCAAGACTAATGATTACCAGTACCAGAAAAATGATAACTTTTGAGAAGTTGAGTAGAACAGGCACAGTCCATTTATGCAGCATCTTGTGGACATAATATGTACAAAAATACCTTTTTAGGAAGGAAAAACACATATATGCCGACAGGGTGTCATCAATCATAACACGAAATTGACACACTGTTTAAACATTGATCATATGAATAAGCACATTTAGCCCATACGCTACTTAACACTTTGCAGTCACACAGGCAGAAGGACAAAGAGCCCTATCAGTCACGCGGAGCCAGCCTTGACGTGATCAGGCTTCTCGGCCTGGCGCATATATGGGCCGAGAGACTGGCTGGGTGAATTTCGGTTGGCACATGTATGCACCGAGTGACTACATAGTGTTAATAGCTATATACATACAAAGAAGAGGTGTTGGGACTTAAGAAAAGGATCAGATTAACTGAAAATCAACTCAAGCTAATGTACATGTACTTTGCTGTAAGTCTATGTTTGTAATGTGTGAAACCTTGTTTCAAATTGTTTCCTGAATGAAACAAAAAAGGCATTCAAAACTTTAAATTTTCTTAAAATTAGAATTTCTCAACAAATCGTACAAAATATTGCGACAAAATTTCTATGCAAGCATGATAACAGAAACTTAGAAAAGCAATGCAAAATGCCTGAGATGGCTGGAAAATTTCAAAATGCTGTTATCGCGAAAACATTATGGGACATATGTAAAGGGTTTTCCTGTGCTTTCAAAAAAAGATCATTCAACCAATACATTTAACATGACAGTTTTTTCCCACATTCATTGATTCCTCATCATTTCATCTTTTTCACAATATCTTTGCAAGTCACAGCCTTTGGTGAGAAGCTAATTACATGAAAAGTAGTATTAGATAATAATAATAACGACTGCATTTATATAGCGCATATTCCTGCTTGAAAGCAGGCTCTATGCGTTTTTCAATCAATTAGATTCCCAAACACTAAAACGAGAAACATTTGAAAGTTATTGAAACAAAAAACAAACAAGGTAGTCGACAGTGGATGAGTTGATGTCCTTAAGGGAGTGAAAAAAATCAACCTGTCTGCAGTTCAACATAATTGCTTTACGAGTAAACAAAAAGAGGGGATGGGGCTCGAATAGAAAAGGATTAACTAAAGCGTAAATCAACTCAAACTGAAATGAGTTCAACGCAAGTGGAGTCCACGGCAAAGTGTCATGAATTTATATCACATTACAAATGTCCACAAAATTGACACTGCCTTAGAGGATGTATCTCGGGGGTGACGAAAATAGTATGCTATTGGGCGGATTCGGCTGTTTAGGGAATGCCCATGAGGGTAGAATATCGAGAAAAATTACGCAGGCCTACCATTTCCTCCTGCTAATTATGTGTTCTTTATAAAAAGAGATCTAAGGTAAAAACTGCTGTACATGAAAATCTGATGAGCTATTTCTTTGCTCACTCACTGGGACAAACTTGTGTGAAGAGTTATTACAGTGTGTATCTCTTTCCTCTATATTTTATCCTTCTTTCCTTAGTAGTGGAAACCGAAGAATAGTCAAACCCTGTTTGTGGTATAAATATCTTTAGAAGCTAAATCAGCCATTAAATGGAGCCACACATTTTGGTATAAAGTGTTTCTCTGCATCATGTGTTTTGCTATGCAACCTGAAATATAATATTTATCATACAAAAGACAGTCAATGCCCAACTAACATAATTTTTTTTTGGTTACCAGTTTTACGTCCACTGCAACACTGTAAGGTAATTTAAGAGACGGGCTACTTTGAGCCTGCCTGTCAGGGCCAACCCGGACTGAGAGGGAAAAAATCCCAGCAGAAAAAAACCCAGATCGTCCCTGACCGGGGATCGATCCAGGGTCTTCCCGCATGCAAGGCGAAGAGCCTAACCATTACACCACAGCGCCGGTCAACTAACATAATGTCTAAGGCACTTTGGCAGAATGCTCCACAGTGTAATATGCTCTAACCACGTAAGTCTACTCTTCTTTATTGTGGATTTACGTGTTTAAAGAATTGCATCAACAACCTTGAGCATTACACATCCTCAGTCACAGGAGAAATCAGCAGATACATCTAGTGGAAACAGTTTAAAAAAAGAAAACAACCATGCTTGAGTGAAAACTCCTTGACTATTTCTCTGTCTAAAGGTAATGTCATTTTGGCGTGAAAATCTAAGATTAAAATATCACTCTTCTTTCTTTATATAAGTAGGTCCACATGTTTTGAATTCTTGTATTAATAGGCGTTCTCTGCATATCGTTTAACTTATAAAAGAAATCACACATAATGTAGATCAAGAAAAAAAAGTGACATTTTTACTGTAAATGCTCCCACCAAAATGGACAAATGCATTATACCTTTGGATAGTACAGAGTGTTTTTTTATTTATTGATCGATTCTAAACTTGAATAACTAAAAGATGATACAACATAGAAACATTCTGTTTTCAAACGATTAATCCTCGTTGATTAAATTTTTTTCTGGAACCAAAATCAACGAATTCAATTGACAGATTGCGGAACAGCATCAGTTTGCGCGAACAGACCCCAATTTTTAGCGGGCATAAATAACGCTAATTTTGGATTTCTAAAGTGCGTCTAGTGCGTTTATAAAACAGATGGCACACCTGCAGTTCTTAGAAAATTCCAAGTGAGCACAGCAAGAAAAGTACAATCCAAAACTCAATCAGGACTTGGTATCAAAATTCAGTAGTAACTGGTCATGTCAAGCTAGGACAACAAGGATAGCATGAAGTGGATTTGCGAATTGCATTGTGCCCGTTCAATTAAATGAGACAATTTCATTAATTTGATACCCCGAGAAACACCTATTGCTTTCTAACTTCAAATAATAATTAAGAAATTCTATTTTCGTAAAACACAAAATTAGAGCTTTGCAGACATTATTCAGTTTGGAAAAGAGTTTTATCCCTCTTTTTATTTCCTTACGATGGTCCCTAGCAGGACTTCTCTTTGGTATACCAGTGCGCTGATTTGACGCCATGACCTTAAAAGGGCCTTATTCCGATGACTCCTTATTAAAATGTCTTCTCTTTCAACATAATCTCATAAAGTAACCCAGACAAAACTAAAATAGCCGGTGAATGATGTGCAAAAAAACCATTTGCTTTTTATCTCTTACCATTTTAGAGTTATTTCAGTTTAGAATCGATCAATGTAAAAAAACAGCCTGTAGTATTGGATGGTTACTGAGCAAAGCATAGACACTATCACAGACATCATTATCATCAACATTTTGTACATGTCCATGTGTCACTGTCAGTGTCCGTCATCATCGTCTGCCTGTCGTCCGTCCACACCAAAGAAGAGGTTAAAGATGTGTCCACTGCCTCTCTCTTGCAGGTAGCTGTTCAACTGACCGAGATCCATGTGGTATTCTCTTCCTTTACCACCTCGAGCGTCAAACACAAGCTCAGAGAATGAATCGTACTTGCAGCCATCCCGCAAATCCCCAGATTTAGGGGAAGGCTCCACCTGTTGACATGAGAAATAGCAGGTTTTGGTTTCGGTTCTTGATTTCTCAACAATTTAAATGTGACAGTTTGCATACACATTCATGAAAGTCAGTATCCATACTTTTTCCATACAATTTTTAAGATCTTCCAGACCTATCCACCATGTAACTGAAAGAGCCCTGCCGGTAAAGTAATGAAACATAAAAGATAAACTTAATGTAAAATTATAGAGTCTGCTGTTCCATAAATACAAGAAATAGATGGAAAAAAAAGTTTATAAATGTTCTCACAAACTTTTAACTCAAAACATTGCTTCTCACTACTTGTCCAGAGTTGCCAACCCCCTTACCCAGGGAAACCGTAAGTTCCACCTCCAAAGGAGTCATCTTGGGTCAATGTTAGAATCCTGCATTACCTATTATGTATAGCTTTACGTCATAAAATGAGCAGGCACTTGATTTCACAAACCCACCTTTCTACCCTCAAATTTGTTTGGTTCCCAACTTACTTTGTTTTTCAGGTGTTTTTTTTTACATTGTTTATTGCGGGGTGGGTGGGGGGCGATTCTTACGAACAACTTTGCCTGACGCGGCTTTTCGTGACAACGAAGTGCCTGTTGACACAGCACACAAATGACACCCCTCAGGGAAACTTTAGCCTGCTTGAGTGCTTAAGTAAAAACCAAAACAAGGAGAGGCTAAACAGCTGAGGCTGGGGCCTCTATAAACAACCCACTCCTTACTTCTAATTCGCAACTTACTTCAAATTGACATGAAGTGTAAAAATTTAAAAAATAAAATCTGTGTACTGATATCATTATCACTGACCAATTATAAACAAGTTTTGGATTTCATATGAAATTTTTAAAAATAAAAAACATGAATAAAAGAGCAGCAGTTGAGAATCATTAATTTTAACTCTCGTATTGAATTTTTTCGATTATCTCTATTCGCAGATTGCGAGAAATTTTGTCAGCTTGGCTCCGATCAAAGACAATGAAATAAAATTGCGACTCTGTAAAAGATCACAGTAGTCTTGAAGCAGTACAAGTGCTTGTATATCACAAAAATAGTTGACACTTAAAATAATTTCATGTGAATATGAAAAAATAAGGAATCAAAGAAAGTTTGAACCTGTTTCACATAATGTGCAGTTAACTATGATCTGAAAACTCAAGCCATCTTCACCACAAAAATTTTAATATCTTCAAAGGGGAACAACCAAATAAAATATAAAGCATTGTAGTACTTACTTAGTTATCTCCCTTATATCCAGACAATATCATTGTAAGGGGAAACGACCCTTAAATTATTTCATTGTGCAATGTTCTGTACAAGCTTGAGCAATAACAGGCTGTTTTGTTACCAGTTTTACGTCCCTTGCAACACTCTGACGTCATTCAAGACAACTTAGGGAGAACTGACACATCTGGTGATATCTTTTTAGTGTAAAAACCTTTGATTTTTAAAAATGATGTTTATTACATTCTTTTAGAGCCAGTATGGACAAACTTCGGCCTGCAAGATATCTGGAATGGCTTAATCAACATCCTTCTGTGTTAGGGACTTCAATATCCAGACATTTCTTTGCCACAACCATTTCATCAACTCGCTACACCTACAAACCTCTTGTTCTTTGATGCAGATTTTCTTCCAGTTCATCCGGCGAATGCGATACCAGAACTCATCCACATCACACGTGAAGCCCTCGGCGCAGATGACGCCCGGCTTACCAGGCAAGCTGAAGCCATGCAGGCCAAGTTCCTGCCCCCAGTCCTGGATGTCACGACGTTTGATCTTACTGTAGATGTGATGGCTGTAGATCCACAGTCTTGTCATCGTCTCGCTGAAAATGGAAGAAAGCAAAACATCAAGGATCTTGAGTTTCAATCTTTTGTAAAAAGAAAGAAATTGGGACATATATGGAATGCCTCTAGGATTTGGGAAAAATAACGGAAAATATATAAAGATGCAATTTGGAAACAAAGATATGCGTAACTGACAAAACAATTTTAGGGTTACATAAATTGCAAATACTGTGAACGACATTACAACCAATTTGAGAACATATGTAAAGAGAGAAAATAACAGAAACAACAACAACACGCTGTACACAACATACAAAATTACCCCATCATATTATTAAATATTAAACAGAATGTAAAAGCAAGTGCTTATTCATCACCAGTTTTACGTCCCCTGCAACACTGTAAGGTCATTTAAGAAAAAGGTACACTTCCATCCTGCCTTTTCAGAGTCAACCCGGGCTGAGAGGACACAAATCCCAGCAGAAAAATAAACCCAGATCGTCCGCGACTGGGATTAAACTCAGGTCTTCCGCATGATAGGCGAAAAGCCTGACCATTACACCACAGCACCGGTCAATAACTGAACTCAATATAGACAAAAACAGTGCACTTGAAGGAGGAATCTAACAATGTTATGCTTAAAAAAAATTCAATCACAGCCAGTAAGTTTACCGTCCAGGGTCTGTGATCTTCTTGGTCCCTGATCCCGTCCCTGGCTTCTTTAGTTTGTCTTTGGTGCCCAGGAAAGGCAACTCTTGATACAACCTCTCCTGCAACCACTCCGCCATCATGCCCACCACCAGCTCTCCTTCCTGTAGCGTTTCCATTTCTGGGAAAAGAGTTGTGTATAAATTAGATTTCCATATCACTTGAGGGAAGTTGAAGAAAAGAAATCCCCAAAGAATAAGATATAAGACATACTTTAAGATAAGACAAAGGCCTACTCTATTGATCCACCATAGGAGGAAATTTGCTCTGTTGGCTTCACACATTGCACTATTACAGAAAAGTTCAATAACATGTCACCCAAAAATTTTTTATGGAATTTTAAACCTTAAGAATTAAAACAAAAAGAAACAGGACTATTTTCTGATTTTGGGCATCAACAGGGTTTGGCTCTATTCTCACAAAACAAAGCAGGAATTTATTTACTAACAAGAAACAAAAGAAGATGAGAGACTGAGCGTGTTACGTTTCTGCAAATCATCCCGAAGTTCTTTGTGTCGCTCTCTGCTCATGTCTGAGGCTCGGGTGAAGATCTGTGGCTTCACAAAGGGATACTCGTGAGGCAGAAGACACACAAGCTCCACTGTCAGCTTCTGCAGACAAACAAATGTGAACAAAGTCTCTGTTCCATTGAAATATTTTGATTGCATCAAACCAATATCCAGGAATAATTCTTGGCAGTCCCTAGGTTGTCTGTTCAGTACTCATCTCTCTGAGAAAACAAATACTTTTTGCTTTCTGTCTGAATTCATTTCAGAAACAAATAAATTTTACAGACAAAAAACAGATATTACAATAATACTTTCATATAATCTTTATAAAATTTATAACGACTCTGTCTGAATTTAACAGAATTTTTCTGTACCTGCTATATTGGTTTTTCGAATGAGTGTATGTATTTTATGTTAACATCTGAACATGAATTGTTTTTAGAACCTGATTGATTTTTATGCTTAAATTTCATTGGGAGGACAGGGGCCCCGACTCGGCCATCATGTTCGTGATGCCGGGCGGCAGACTTGTGGCCTCATACATGACAGAATTTCTACATTCTCACCTTATCTTTTTCTTCACACGACACTTTGACCGTGAAGCCAAGCCGTGTATCCAGACTCTCCACCTCCAAACTGCCAGACACAACAGCTCGCACCACCTCCACCGCCACAGGGTCGTCAAGTACAAACTCACCAGGGTTTGGGTACATAGAGGTCAACATGTCAACCTGGAGAAGACAGAAAAGAAGATTTGCATATAAAAACGAAGATATAAATTAAGGATGAGAAATGAAGATTTTTTTTGCTTCACAGCATCTCGAAGCACATTATAAAACAAGACATTAAATATTGAAGAAACTATGTCACGGATAACAATTTAATAGTATGCAGTGGATAATAAAGAAACAAGACAAAACTGGACATAAGACTCCTATAATCTATTTCCATAATTTACAAAACATTAATTGCATGAAATAAAAATTAAGGTGATAGCGCTCACTCCTACAGCAGATGTGTTTGAGTCTGTTAGACCTTTCAATACAGATGATAAAATGAGCAATAGATGTTAAGTCAGAAACTAACACTGTGTCTAAATGCCTATAAAAAGTGGTTACTTTGGTGGATTATGCTACAAATTAAGTGGGTGTAAAGTATGTAATAGGGTCATACCTCAGCGAGCTGGAGTTCCAATCCTTCCAGGCACTTAGATGACATTGATGACATTTTCACTGAATTTGACATGTGTCACCTTATCTTCATAGGGGAGGCAGCGTCCTGCAATAATAGGAATTATACAAGTAAGCATGGGGCATCTCTTTTTCTAAAAACAGGGAAAAAGCTGTCCAGGACACCAAGGTATTTTCCTTGTAGACATAAAAAAAAATGTAAGAAAAATGATGGATTGACATTGAAAATATGCTTGTAAGAGAGGTTGAGTGAGAGAAGAGAGAGTGTTTGAATATCTGCTCCAAGAACCAGTGGAACTACAATGCATAAATAGAAAAAAAGAACCTATCTCTGATCCAGACTGTTAATTCATGCGATACAGGTCTGGCTAAATGCTCTTCTACTTTGGACATTAATTCTTAAAAAAGAGACTTAAGACACACCTTTTTAAAATTTACTATGACTGCAAATTTAACATGTCTATGTGCCTGGTCTATTGGTATTTATGATGAGTGTCTCTTTTAACAACTGAACATGGGTTGTATTTAAAGCGTGATTGATTTGTATGCTTGAATTTCATTGGGGGGACATGGGCTCAAACTTTATGCTCGGGATGACGATTGGCCGACTTGAGGCATCTGCCCCACCCCCATCCCCAACAATCTATTTCCACTGAACATGAACTTTTAGTGCGTGATTGATTTGTTGTATCAAGTATGAGTTTTAGCAATTGTGACATTTAATCTTTAGCAGAACTTATTTTCTAAGTCTACGATTGTCCATGTCATTTAAATATATGAATTATTTTACTCTTCTGTGAAGCGCCTTGAGCTTGAAATTTTTAAGGGAAGATGCAATACAAATACCATTATTATTATTATTACAGCAACATTACATCTCTTTAAAAATTGTACATTATGCACTTGCAGTTTTAAGAACTCATTCAGAATATGAATAAGATTAGACATGTACTTACAAATTACAAAGACTTTTTGTAAACCAGAGAGCAAAGTCCTTCTATAAACTCAACAAAATGACAACTGATGCAGCTTGATGTTATGCAGAGATTTGCTTTCAGTCACTTTCTGCAAGTCCAAATTTTTTTACCACAATTTAGTGCATGATTCTGTGCCATTGCATCAGTCAGCCCCACGAATGTTTACGTATTGTATGTTATGCTTGTACAAATCATTCACCTCGTGACCTAGACCCACAACAGATTCACAGACCTGGAGCGTGGACATTACCTGATAAGGTTTCAAGACTCCACTCTAATCTACTTCGTTCCTTCTTCAATCAGGTCATGTCTGTAGAAAAAAGTGTGATAAAATAAAGATGCTGATGAAAATGACTATCAGTATCAAACCCTGACAGTCTTTTTCTTCAAATCTGCATATAGGCCTATTGTTGTATATCCACAGATATAAGACTATGCCATTTTATCTTAATAATACAGAGCACTAAAATGAATACTAGTCATTTAAAAAATGAAATGCAAAAAGGGTCTAAACTGTTAGGCAAACAATTACAAAATTTGCAAGAGAAAATGAAGTGTAGTTCTTTGAAAGTTTAGAGAAGTATAACATCAAATTTTTCACTTCGAATTTTTTACACCATAATTTGGAAAAAGTGCTCTATATTCTACTTTTAATTCTAGCCCATCTCCCCTATCTTTTCTTTCCAAAACAATCTAATTACCCCCCTTAAAACTCTACTAATTAGTATACAAAGTGCATTGTTTCATTTTCCCAAATCAATAGCAAAATCCTGATAGTACATACTAGCCGTTGGGCGAGTGTTTGATACTATTCAATTCTCATGAGATTCTCAAACTATCGTCAAATAACAATGAGCACATGGACTTGTGAGCACTGGGCTTAATCCCAAGTGAGTACATGGAGAATGACCTCGAACATCATGGATGTTATATCAGTTTATGCTTGTAGTGTTCTAAACCTTTATTTCTTTACAGATGCAAAACACTGTGGGCCTGTAGTTCAAGGCAAGGGTCATGTCACCTTTTTCCATCTCTGAGGTCTGGTTGAGCTTTGTGATTTTTACTTCAGTTTGTATTTCCACACGCGTTGCAAGCTCTTTCGAATCCTTTGGGATCCCAGATTGCAGTATCTCTGTTGGAGAGCCTCTTTCATCCTCGTTCGTATTCTCTCACAGATACAAACAGTAGTAAAAATTACAAAGCTCAACCAGACCTCAGAGATGGAATGAGATGACATGATACATGGTAGGGACACTGTAGTTGAGAACGACTCGAGCTGATTTGCATTCACAGCTAAGATCAGTGACAGCAGCTCTCCTGCTCTCTTGATGGTTCATGATGCCACAACTGCACCTTCACTTCTGTAGAAACCAAGCCTCTAACCCCTTCAAACCCTATGCCCCATAAGGAGATCGCCTCTAGCCAGAAGTGGTCAAATTTCCAAACCTACTTTGTTTTTTTCTGTGAGATCTCTGTGGTTTTAGAGCAATTGAGGGTTGATTTTAGAATTCATACATACGCCTACTTGTGGTGGTAACAATTTTTGCGTTACTTTTTTATTTGAGGAAATCATGCACTCATCAGACAGAAGAAGATGAGCGGGGAGAGAGATCAAAAGAGGTTTTGTTTTGTTACCACTTTTACATCCCTTGCAACACTGTAAAGTGTCAATTAAAAGACGGTTAACACAAGTCTTACTGAACTTCTGGGTCCATTTCGGTACACCTCGGTACATCTCAGCTAAAATGGGTAACGGGGCCGGGAGGGACTATACTAGCCCCTTTTTCGGTAGTTCCCACCCCTCAATTTATATTTGCCAATTAAACAGTTTCAGGAATATAATCGAGTTAAAACTTTCGAAAAAACTTTACTGGTATCAGCCTTGATCTAATATTCAAAGAGATTTTGACTTAAGTACAATACATGAATGAAAACTACTCTACTTGAATTAAACGCTTCTTAGGAACAGCTGAGTAACGGGCTGGCCTTCAGTGTCGTTGCCATTGTTGTTGAAATTGTTGTGTCCTTACTAATTGCTGTTGCAAGTTTCTTTTTACAAGCATTTTTGACAAATTGATTACCTCGATCTAGTATTTTTACCGAGATATACTACTCGACTACTAAATTGTCTAAATCGAGCTCAATTTTGTGAACTTCGAATATTTACAGGCTATAGCCGCCCTTAGGCCTTAGGCTGGGGGTGGGAACTACCGAAAAAGCGCCCTATACTACAATACTTGCTGCAATTTTCGCCCAGTGCCACGGGCGTAGAGTCGATACAAGCAAAGAAAGCAGTGCTTGCCTCACCTTTTTGACCAGCATAAAAATGTATTTGATGTTCCGTTTAAGCCATCTTTCTCCTTTTACTTTGCTTGCTCTTACTCAAGGAGCACGCTTCGCCCCTGCCCAGTGCTAAATCTCGCCCATCTAAGGAGAATCTAGAAAGTGTCCTATGCGTTCTTAGGTGAGCGAAAACTTGGGCAACCTAGATACAGTCGAACCTGTCCTAGACGGAAACGTAAGGGAGTTAAATAAAGTTTCCGTCTTCCGCAGGTTCTGTCTTGGACAGGGTGAGATGGAAAGGGTAGGGGGGGGGGGGGGGGGAAGGACAGGACAAGAAGGGCCAACAGTACGCACGTCAGTCACAAACATAGCAGCTATCCTGCTCAGCCATCACAGTTACCGCTCAAACTCGATGGCTGTTTAGCCAACTGAGCAACGGAGTTTCTCTGTAGTTGCCGCACTTAGTGACATAGCCCCCACCCATTGATGTAATAAGAACCACTTTAGCCAATACCAAGTGATGTGCGATAGACCTACCCGTCAATCATTGTTCCCTGTACGGT
>JAUKPP010262628.1:0-11303 GCA_032273245.1 Phyllaplysia taylori
CCAACCAAAATTTCCCTTGTGGATTAATAAAGTATATCTTATCTTATCTTATCTTATCTTATCTTATCTTATCTTATGTCATTTAAAAGTCAAAGAGAAAATTCTGATATCGGATAAGGAGATTCTAAACAAGAAGCAGAGGTATCAGATGTCATGAGACTCCCACCAACCTCCCACTTCTTGAGTTACATTGTCGGTAGTCTAGTGGTTGGGCTGCCAGGCTCTTAATCGGAAAGTTGCGGGTTCGAATCCCAGCTCAGGCCCGATGTTGTGTCCTTAGGGAAGGCATTTTACACGAATTTTCCTCATTTCACCCAAGTGTTAATGGGTACCCGGCTATAGACAGTGAACAATCTTGTCTGTATGTTAGTGCTTTAGCGCCTGTAAAATGGCAGCTTGCACTGTATGCTTCCCAGGAAGTTAAGAAGGTTTTTGAATGACTTGGCCTGGTTAATAATTGATTGTAAAGCGAATGGAGCCTGCTTTCAAGCAGGGATGTGTCCTTTATAAATGCAGTCATTATTGCTCTTTGGTTTTGGTTACCAGTTGGTTACCCCTGCAACACTGTAAGGTCATTTAAGAGACAGGCTACTTCCATCCTGCCTGTCAGGGCCAACCCGGACTGAGAGGGAAAAAATTCCAGCAGAAAAAGACCCAGATCGTCCGCCATCGGGGATCGATCCAGGGCCTTCCTGCTTGCAAGGCAAAGAGCCTAACCATTACACCACAGCGCCGGTTTATTACTATTATTATTACATACAAACAATAAGGCTCAAAAAACAAAATCCTGAGGTTCACTTGTGGGGTCTGGGGTTTGCGCCTCTGAGCACAAAAAAAATTATCTAATTTTGAAAAAATGAGGATTTTCCCTCATCAAGAAGACAAAAAAGTCCTGAATTCAGGCTAAACCATATGGATGACCAACCCTAAACAAAGTAAATAACCTACCTTCTTCTCTGTGAATGTGCGTCCAAAAGTTCTGCACAAGCGGAACGTGAACTGACACAGGGAGTGGACCACCTTTTGCATAGACAGACCCACGGACATGGTCACCTCCAGCATACGAGGCAGCCTGGGAGACAAAAATGAGAACCAAATCATACGTGACACCTGAGGCGAAACCTAAATGCTTCTAAATAACAAGATAATACACACACAGACACAGCGCCCCTTCCCATAAAAAAAAGCTCAATCTCAGTGGTTTTCAACCATGATTCGATCGTCCCACGGGTTCAGTGGGTCTTTCTCAGGGTGCGTTGGAGTCAAGACTTGAAAAATTTATTTCGCTCGTCCCACCAGATGTATCTTGACATTCTGTTTGAGCCCCACTTTACCAACATCAGTGCACACTGACTCTTGCAAGTGATGCATGGTTCATTTGTTGGACTAATACTTATTATGAATCTAGATCTAGGCTAATCATTATTTTAAATTTGAAGAAAAAAATGCATTTTTAAAAAAGAAAAAATATTACGAGGGGTTCGGTGAATGCATGTGTTAACCTTCAGGGGTTCGGTGGGTCTAAAATGGTTAAAAACTAAACAACACACCACACTCATTCACTAAAACGGTTCAGAACCACTGATCTATCTCACTAATCAATCAAGTAGGCCTATTTAATAGTTATTGTCCAAGAAAAATGGGAGATCACAACGACAAGCTCTTCAGGACCGGCGCTGTGGTGTAATGGTTAGGCTCTTCGCCTTGCATGCGGGAAGACCCTGGATCGGCCCCCGTCGCGGACGATCTGGGGTTTTTTCTGCTGGGATTTTTCCCTCTCAATCCGGGTTGGCCCTGACAGGCAGGTTCGAAGTAGCCCGTCTCTTAAATGACCTTACAGTGTTGCAGGGGACGTAAAACTGGTAACCAAACCAAACCAAAAGCTCTTCAGTCGACTCACAGGTTATTGACAATCCAGTTCATCTCCTCCCAGGGCTCAAACCACTCTTGCTCGATATGACCCTCAAACTGACGCACCATGGCCGCCAGAGCTGCGTCACTTCCTGCCATCACAGCGAGGTCACTCAGTGCACTGCTGACTCCCGGGAAACGAGATGCTGGGAGGTGGGTGGAAAAAATAGGAGTGGGACAAAGAGATTGGGGGTGGGGGGGAGAGGATTAGGTTTAAGTTTTTAGTAGGAAAATGCACCAAAAAAATTATTTCAATTCATTATCTTGCAATTTTTTTTTTTATGAGGCTGCACATAAAGACACACTAAATCAAGACAATTTCTTCCAGATCAATCACAGTGCAATAGTTTCTGCCTGAAAACACCCATCCTCTGTGTGACATGAAAAGTGTGCTCTAAGACAGACTGGGTGGAAAACACATCGTCGATGTTTGACTCTAACCGTGCAAGCGCCAAATTAGGTCAAGTACCTTTTTAGTCTAAAAATACATCTCGAAGTCTCCCAAAACCACACTGAAAATTTCCAAACAATCCCATGATAAGTTTGGCGTGAAATAGTCATGTGATCTAATCTCACATGACAGATTTGTACTGAACTTGGATTCTCTAATCGTGTTTCCGCCCGCGGACCGCCAGTCAACAGACGGATGACACATTGTGCATGTGGTGCTAACACGTTTACTGTAGCAAGGCGCGGCCCGCTGTTGGCTTTTGTGTGGCGCTTCCACGACCAGCATTTTAGAAGGTTTTTTTTGCGTTTTTCTCAAAATGAACTCTCGCGCACTTGCACGGTTAGGGTCCGACATCAACGACATACTTCTTAAAGCCGACTGTATATACAACAAACAATTGATAAGCCTGAGAGTTGACAGCTTGCTGGAAAAATTATTGTCCCTTACATCCATTGTCATACTGGTATTAAGCTTTCAAAATATATTAGCTAGAAGTTATCATTGGTGCCAACTTTTCAAATCCAAAAGAAGGAACACCTAACGTGAAGGCTCCATAATTAAGTTATACCTCTAAAAAGCAAACACTTCAATGCTACACATGTCATCGTGCAGCAGTCTCTGAATTACTGCCACTCTCTTTTCTTTCCTTTGGTCTCTTCAGCCTTCTTTTCTTTGCCTTCTTCTGTCTTCTTTCCTTTATTTCACTCAGTCTTCTTCCCTTTGCTCTCTTCTGTCTTCTTTCCTTTACCCTCCTTTTTAAAATACGGTGCATGAACCGAGAATACGTACAAACATAAAAAGACTTTAAAACAAGGTGCGGTTCCTTTTTTTAAGGAATGGTTTGCAGCTATGAGTTATGATCTGCACCTTGATGAATCAAACATCCACTAAGAACAAGTGCACTCACTATCGACATAAACCTCCTCCTCTGTGAACACATGTTCCTGTGGGCAAGTCTCGACCACAGTGAGGAACAACAATGGAACCAACTCCTCCAGGGTTGTCAGTAGCAACAAGAATCTGCTCTCATTCAAGGGCAAAGAAGTTGAACTGTTCGCCCTTTGAGCTGCAGCAGCACCCTTGATACAGAAATAAGGGGATGATAGAAAACAAAAAGAAAATGTTACCTGACAGAAACGCAAAGGTTTGTTTGACAAGAGAAGAACACAGAAACTTATTGTGAACACATATGCGAAGAATATGAAGGAAATTACTTGGTAATAGCCTGTACACAAAAACAATAAGTTACTCTGTGAAAAGTATTATATCTAAGTTCACAATTTACATATAAGAAAATATTTTTTCAACACATGCTCGTCTCATTTTCAGGTGAATGTGCTGGGGTTTTCGCACCTTTTTCTTCATTTTCCAAATTGACTCTTCTTGAAGAGGATACATCATAAATTATGTAACAAATTATCCTTTCAAAAGAATGCATTTCTTGATTCATTACACATCGTTAAACCTTTAAGTTTTCTCCTTAGTTTCAAATATACCAAAACTTGTGTATCGTAACATAAACTATCTTTAAAAAAATGTTTCCTTAAACAATAAAATTACTTCACTGAAAATTAATAATTCCATCATCTGATCACTAAAAAGTTACAAATAGATATACTTATCAGAGTCTTAAGGAATAAAATCCTAAAATAGAACAAACATCAATGATTTGTTTAATTCTCTAAACAATGACTGTGACACAAGTGATGAGAACAAAAACATGTTAGAGTGAGTAACAACACAAACACTTCTATGAACAACAATGTAAACAGAAAAGAGGAAATAGGAGGAGAGTGAAGGGGTCAAAGTGTGAGAGAATGAAAGAGTGAAAAAGCTGGTGGGGTTTTTGAGATCGAAAGGCTCATCAAGAAATGAACAAAGGAAAGCAGCAATGAAGTCCCGTCACCACAGAGAAAGCCATGATTGGAAAAGAAAAAAAAAAGAAAACACTTTTGGTGTTGTATTCCAAGAAGCACAAAACTGTTTCTGAGGCTGCTCAAAGCTATACAGCAACATTCAGGCTTCCATTGTTGTATTCAGTGAGTTTGAAACATTTCTGACAGTGCTATGTGCTGTAATAACCTCTAATATTAAACGCGATATGACATATCTAATCGATGAGCTAATCTAGACATTGATTAAACTATCAAATTAAAACTGAAGTACCATGTTAAGTTTACCTTATCATAACAAGCCATCTTAGCAGCTCTGCCTTATCTAAAAGTGTGAAAAATGTTGGGATGGCCAGTTACAACAGCAAAAGAAAATTGCAAATATTCATGTCTAGTCCACTGCTACCATGTAAGATATTGTAAAACGGCTGCAAATGTTAACATCTTGTTTCCACATAATAGTGATATATACACACAGGGATTTTCTATTGCTTGTGCTATGAAAGCGGAATAATAATAATGACCTGCGTAAAGAAGGGCACAGCATAGATATTATGATATACAACAATAATATATTGCATTTATGTCACACGTACCTCTAGACAGGCTTGAACAGCCCAAAAGGCTGATGCCTCTACATGAATAAATGACTGAAAACTACCTACCTCACAACGGGCTTTATGGGCCATACAATATGATATTACCCCTTGCAGGTTGCATAGCATTCACAGCCATTGTCCAAAAGGCAAGCGCCTTTGCTTAGGCAACTAAATACTACCTGGCAGGTTCTTTATCGATCTATGGTCAAGTCCTTATTCTCACCAAGGTAAAGTAAAGAAAATTCATGTTAAGTGCCTGTCTTAAAGACACAATGTCCAGATAAATCGGGGATTCAAACCTGCAAATGTCACAGCCATGAGTCTAGCAGCAAAAGCAAAAGGCTGCAGCCACTATATCGCCGATTGTTTATCAAAGAGGCGAATACCCCACTATATTCATTGTACTATACACCCTTATGCAAAACAACCAACGATATATATTATATATATCCCATGGATACTCATAGAAACAAACGTATGTACACACAATTGTGTCCCCAAATCCACGCATACACACAGCTCCTTTTCTGTAATTTTCTGAAGCCTCAATCAGCGCCATAGGGTCATTCAAAAGCCCTGCAGCCATGAACATACCTGATACCATTAGGGCAGCCTATTCTAAGTGAAGTGAGATACTCCATGTGACAAACAGTTGTAGATGCTCTATAAAAATAAAACTTGTCTCCTACAGGCAACTGTAAAGAACCTTGTTGTTTCACCAACAGATGCCAATGTCACTGCTATATATGTCTGCTTTAACACCTATTTTAAATTACAACTTGAAATGACTATACGCCCCATCCTTACAATTTTGTACTATAGCTATATGAAATAGATAAGGCTATATGAGATATTTCTTGTAAGATAAGGGCATTACAATATAAAATACGTACAAAAAGATATTTAAAAAAGCCCATCAACTAATATTTCACACAAGAAAGTGAGTACCAACACTTCTGAAAACTGCATGGTGAACGGAAGAAAGCTTGAATGTCTGCAATAATGGATTACACGGCGTGAGGCTGGATCGAAACATTACTACAAGCACATGTCAATGAATCAAGGGCAGGTTTCTGTCTAAAAATTTAGTTTTACTTTTAGTCATTGACATTGATGAACTTGAACCACCATGAGAAATATATTATTCAGCCGACTAATGAACTCAATGTTTAACCCATTAGAGGAAAATATGTGAATATAAATCTATTACAAATAGATTACAATTTCTTCATGGTACCTACATTATAATAATGGCATGATCTCTCTTCATCAAGTTTAAGGTAGGATTTATATATTTCTACTCAACTTTATAACTTCTTTAAGTTAGCAACAAGTATTATACTTTAGTGCAAACGCCGTATCTAAGAAGAAACACAATACATGAGCTGAATACAAATAGGCTAATATATTTGTGAGTGACATATCGGCATTCTCAATGTTCTGTAGGACTAAATCTTTTCTCTTTGAAACCGACTTTCCTTTAATTAGTTAAATTAGAAGTTCCACAATTAATTAATACATCAGTTTAAGCTAACTTGCTTGTAGATATCTCACAATAAAGAAATTAAAAAGAGTATTAAAATAATTTGAAGAAATTCAATTCTAGGTTTTAAGAATGCCAGCTCATATTTTGTAATAGCTGTTGTTGTTTTTTCTAGTTTGGGAGTCTTTCTCTTTCTTTTTTAGGATTTTACATGCTTGTCTTGATCTTTAATAATATATGATGAATTAACTTCACTTCATGTTGCTCCTTCAATGATCTGATATGACATAATACTTCAGACTGTTTTCAATCATTTTACAATTACATATCATTTAGTGTTCCATCTAGTTATAAAAAATAAACTTAACAAGATCAATTACTACTACTGCCAACCATGAGGATGCCGAGTTTGAGGGTGAAAAACACAAACTAGAAAACAGAGCAGGGATGGGCACAGCGAGTCACAAAAAATCCTAGGCTTTGACATATAGGTTAAGATAAGATCTTTCACATATACACTTCAATGACAATGTTAATGAATTGCATTTATTGAACGCATATCCCTGCTTCAAAGCAGGCTCTATGAGCTTTACAACCTATTATCACATTTTAGAGGAAGTCCAATGTGCTCCAAAGGAGACTATAACATTTTAGGATATCCCATGAGCTCCGAAATGCACTTTACAATCTATTATTACACTTTAAAGGAAATCCCATGAGTTCGAAAGCAGACTCTATTATCACATTTTTAGAGGAAATCCCAATGAGCTCCAAAATGCACTTTACAATCTATTATCCCATTTTAGGGGAAATCTTAGTTGGGTTGTTTTTTTCCATTAAGTAGTTGTTGGTGTGGGGATTATTTTTAATCCTTAATTAGGAATTATTGACTCTAAAGATGCCCATCCCTGAGAGAGTAAGCCAGCAGAAAGCGCCCGTCACAGCCACAGAGATGATGGAATTGCCTTAACTGTGTCCTCCAGCTGCTTCAGGAAGCTGTGCATCAGCTGATGCTCCAGGCGACCCAGCTCCCGCGACCACATCCCAAGTGCGGGCAGGAACACGTTGAGAGCTGCACGTTGCACTTTCTCCTTGGGATCTTTGAGGGCACCCATCAGCAAATCGTAACCCTGAAGAAAATACATAATGGGGATGATTATAATAGAAATAACAACAACAATAATTCTTATTCCTATGTTTGTGTATACGCTTGCTAGGGCTCAGAGGGTAATAGAGCTGTCCCTAAGACTAAAAATATCGCACCTTGAAAAACACAAGCTTTTCCAACACTAAAAGTAACACACCTCCTCTAGAATAATCCAGGGTTTTCCTGTACTAGATGGGGCAAAACTGCCGCCTCAATGCACGGCATAAAAACAGCCCCAGGTTTTTCCAGCTAAGTACCAAGTTGGGGAACTGCAAGATCTTCATTTATAAAAGTAACACACCTCCTCTAGAATAATCCAGGGTTTTCCTGTACTAGATGGGGCAAAACTGCCACCCCAGTGCACTGCATAAAAACAGCCCTGGGTTTTCCCATCTAAGTACCAAGTTGGGGAATGAACCATTAACTGCTAAATCTTCATTTCAAAGTATAAAGTTGATTTTGTTGTACATGGCTGTCTAATCTACACAGAATATAGAATCATTCCTCGCCTGAAAAGCAGCCAAGTTTGGTTGTTTTTTCTCTCAAAGATATTCTTTACCCTTTATGTTTACAAGAGTGATATCCGTTTCAGGGAAAAAATCATTCGGATTTTTTCAAGCTATTCATTTTTGGGTTAGAATCGCTGAGATATATATAATGTGCGCAACTTGTACATGTAACCTCTGAAAATTTTTATCCTTGTCCAAGACGACTAGGTGTTCAATCCTACTTAACCTAGGATCAAGGGTGTAGAACCCATGAGTAAAATACTTGTTGGATTGACTACTGGCGTCTCTGGTGCATTCATTTGGCTCTTCGCCTATCATGCAGAAGATCCAAGTTTGATTCCCGCGTGGGGACAAGCGTCTGCGTTTTTCTGCTGGGATCTGTCCCTCTCAGCCCAGGTTGGCCTGTCAAAGTAGCCTTCTATTCATATTTTAAGGCCATTTCAAGCTAGGAAGTAGGCTAGGACGATTACCAAGTAAAGTCATTTAAGAGATGGGCTACTTCGACCCTGCCTGCCAGGGTCAACCCGGGCTGAGAGGGAGAAAATCTCAGCAGAAAAAAAAACAGATCGTCCGCGCGTGGGTTCGAACTTGGGGTCTTCTGCATGACAGTCGAAAAGCCCTACCATTACACTACAGCGTCGGTGAAAGAAATGGAAGGAGCAGAACAAACCAAAGCACCCAACACCTTAAAGTGTTGCGAGAGACATGAAACTAAAAACCAAAACCCTCTGTTTGGAGCTATTTTTTTTATTAGAGGCACCAGGTTCTTTGGCTGTTTTAGCCCTCTGACTGACCTGCTGGTACTTGTCTTCATCACAGATAAATCCCATGAGCAGTCCCAGACTGCGCACCACAGCCTCACGAACTTCTTCATCCCGGTCCTCCGACAGCATTTGTTGCAGCATGGACAACACAAGGGAACTGCGAAGCTCAGCCTGAAGGGTCAGATGAAAAAAGAGTATTTTTTTGTTTTGTCTCTAAGGCTGAGATGACAATGAGTATTCGTTTGTTTGTTTTGTCTCCAAGGCTGAGATGACAATGAGTCTTAGTTTGTTTTGTCTCGAAGGCTGAGATGAAAATGAGTATTAGTTTGTTTGTTTTATCTCGAAGGCTGAAATGAAAATGTGTATCAGTTTGTTTGTCTTGCTTTGAAGGCTGGGATGAGAATAAGTATTTGTTTGTTTGTCTCGTCTCGAAGGCTGAGATGAAAATCAGTATTAGTTTGTTTTGTCTCGAGGATGAGATGAAAATCTGTATTTGTTTGTCTTGTCTTGAAGGCTGAGATAAAAATGAGAATTCGTTTGTTTGTTATGTTTGAATGGAAGTGAAACTCCAACAGAGAGTTTATGTCCAGGGATCCACGTGGATTAAACAGAGGTGATACTGTAGATTTGAATAATATACAAAGAAGTAGATCACAGATCACACTCAACCAGGACATATTATATAGCATATTTATTTATTGTGGAGATTTTCGCCTAGACACGGGACTTCATTGGGCCATAAGGAATCACATGGCAGTTAAAATTAAATTAGGAACAGTCAAGTTCCTCCGACAAGGCACTTCAGAAAACTTGAAAGGTATTTGCATACCAGTAGGGCATGAAATTCGTCTTGGTTTGTTATGCCTCAAAGACAGAGATAAAAATGAGTATTTGGTGGTGGTGGTGGTGGTGGTGTTGTCGATCAGGGACTTTTGAGTTTTTCACCTTTTAAGTAGTCTTCATGACCTTATGACAGCCTAGCTCTATGCCCAGTGAGTGAAGAGCCTTAAAATTTGCCCCTTGATACTGCAAGGGTGCACTGCAGTCTCAAGACCTCTCCATACCAGATGACTGCTAAGTACAGTGCAGTCATTGAGTAATTTACTGCCACTATCAATACAACACTTGGACATGGTGGTTGCAACCATTGACTCAGAGACAGAACAATGTGTATGTCACATCATTTTAATGTTGCACTGGTGCAGTAGTTTCAGTGAAATAATTCACAAAGCTTGCCACAGCGGGCTTACTTTGAAAGACCTAGAAAGTGAAAACACACCAAAGCAGCCAACGCTCATCATAAGAAGAGAGACAAATCTCTAACATAGAATTTTACACAATATGCCACTTGACATTAGCTAAAATATTTTTACAACAAGAGTTCAGAATGGTACCACATTTGATTTTGTAAATAAGAAAAATCAGACGCTGGCAAACTATCACAGAGAATTACAATATCGGATATCATTCACAATTTTTTTCTTTAGTTAAAAAAAATAACAAAGTGCAAAAAGAATAACTTTAAAGAAACTACAAAGGAAGTAATTCAAACAGAAAAAAAAAAATACACAAAAAAAAACATTAAAGACGAAGGACGTCATTTCTTCCCCCCACCCCGCTCCCTCTGCACTCTCTCAAATGTCTCCATGCATGCACAAAACTCACCGGCAGATAACAAGCAAGTGCTCCACAAGCCTCCGCCACAAGAAGCCGTCGCTCCACGTATTTGTGCCCAATCTGAGGACAAATGTTCATATAGCTTGAAAAGTAACACAAATGTGGGGCATGCATGTCTATTCTAACAAACATATATGAATATTAGCACTCTAGTTTCCATGCCCTAATACACATTCTAATATAGATGTATTAACATTGACACAAATATATATACACACACACAAGTTTATACACACACATACAGATACACACTCACACACACAACCCTCCTTTCTGTACAGCCAATGATGCACATGCATCTCACTGTACTTCACTCATCTATGACTGCTAGACAACCCTCCTCTCTGAGCAGCATGCTCTATATTTTACTTGACTGCTTGTGTATGCTATGTGAACGATTTGTGCTTCGTGAGCGTTATGTACCTTGTGAATGATTACGAGGTGTCCATTTCCATGCCGATGCTATGTCTGGTAAATCCACCCAAAAATTTCCCTTGAGGATCAGTCAAGTATATATTATCTTATCACGGACTGCTAAACAACCGTCCTTTCTCATCAGCCAATGATACGCATGCACTGTAATTCACTTCACTGATTCATGACTGCTGAACAAACGCCCTTTCTCCGCAGCCAATGATACAAGTAATTTATTTCACAGATCCATGACTGCTAAATAACCGTCCTTTCTCCGCAGCCAATGATACACATAATTTATTTCACCGATCCATGACTGCTAAACAACCGTCCTTTCTCCGCAGCCAATGATACAAGTAATTTATTTCACCCATCCATAACTGCTAAACAACCGTCCTTTCTCCGCAGCCAATGATACAAGTAATTTATTTCACCCATCCATAACTGCTAAACAAC